>JAJLZO010000180.1:0-87296 GCA_030572215.1 Limtongozyma cylindracea
GGGAGGGGGGCGCTAAAAAGGGGGGTAGGGGGTCGGAGCGAGAACTTGCGCGGCGCGTCGGGGAAGAAGCGGATATATAAAGCGCCGTCCGGGCAAGGTGGCTGTGGTTTGAGCCATTGCGTGCCGCAAAACCCGTATTGTTCGCGCCCTGGCCCATGCATGTCTCAGGCACATAGCCGATGCATGGTGGCGTCTCGGGTGGCATTGTCCGGCCAATCACAGGGCGCAGGAAGCCGCCTCGCTGAAAATGGCACGAGGCTGCTGCAACGGATGTAAATCGCTAAACGCTATTTGGCGTGGAGGGTGCCGGGGTTGCATCAAAGATCCGCGCTGATAGGCAGTTGGCAACACACGAGATGAGGGGAGACAGGCACCGTTGGGGTGAAGGCGCAGGAGGGCGCAGGAGCACGCAGGAGCACGCAGGAGAGCGCAGGAGCACGCAGGAGAGCGCAGGAGCACGCAGGAGAGCGCAGCTGAAACACTGGCTACCACGCACACACGCGTCCGCAGCGCGCGTCCATCTCGCAGATGCACGCGTCGATGCGCGTCGGCCTTCGCAGCAGTGCAGGACGACAGACCAATCGGGACAATGGGCCGCATGCGGAGAGCCAGAGCGCGCGGTCACATGACACGCATCACATGACACGCATCACATGACACAAGCCACGTGACATACACGTGTTCTTTCCACGTGCACCCCATCTTCCGCCACCCAACCACCACATGCTGGCGGAGACAAACTTCCGAGAGCTGCTTTCGCGGTGGAACCAGCAGCTGGGCGTGCCGCCGGAGGCCGCCACTGGCGAGGGTGTTGGTGGCTGGTTCAGCACCCTGTTCACCGAAGCCAGCAACCAGCTCTACATGCGGCTCCCCACCTACAACTCCGAGCAGATCGAGGAGCCGCTGTGGTTCCAGCTTTCGCGCTTCGAGCGGCTTCTTGGCTTCATCCTCTGTTTTGGAGGCTCCGTGTTTTGTTTTGCCATCGGCATCATCCTCTTCCCGGTGCTCGCGTTGAACCCGCGCAAGTTTGCCATGCTCTGGCTGATGGGATCGTTGTTGTTCGTGGTGCTGTTTGGCATGTTCAACGGCCCGGTGCACTACTTTAAGCATCTCATCCTGCGCGAGCGCATCTTCTTCTCCGCCATCTTCTTCCTGTCGGTGCTTGCCACCTTGTTCTGCCTGGTGGTGTTGAAGCTGACCCTCCTCACCGTGGCGTTTGGCGTGGTGGAGGTGTTTGCTGTCTTGTACTACACCATGAGCTACTTCCCCTTTGGCGCCCAGACCTTCCAGTGGTTTGTCAGCACCTTGATCGGCTGGACCGGCTTGTCCTTGTAACCCGTGCCCGGCCCACCGGAACCATCATACGTGCCCGACCCCACATTTTTGCTCCCCCACACCCCCTCCTCTTCTCCATGTCGGCGCTGTGCATCTTCTGCAAGATCATCAAGGGCGAGATCCCTTCCTTCAAGCTCATCGAAACCGACACCGTGTACTCCTTCCTCGACATCAACCCCATTGCCAAGGGCCACGCCTTGATCATCCCCAAGTACCACGGCGAGAAGTTGCACAACGTGCCCGACGAGTACCTCAAGGACCTTCTCCCCGTGGCCAAGAAGATTGCCATTGCCGCCGGCGTGGCCCTTGACGGACCCGAGGGCATTGGCTACAACCTCTTGCAGAACAACGGCCGGCTTGCCCACCAGGAGGTGGACCACGTGCACTTCCACGTGATCCCCAAGGTCGACAGCGACACCGGTTTGGGCGTGGGCTGGCCCGCCACCGCCACCGACTTTGAAAAGTTGGGCGCGCTCCACAAGGAGTTGTTGACCAAGTTGTAGTCCCAATCCCACCCCGTTCTCTGCCCAACCCCAGACGTCACCACGCACATCGAAGCTCCTAGAAGCCTCACCCTTAGTGTCCTGCACGCAATAATCGCCACCCGCCCGCTATCGCCAGCACGCAACCCGGCCCAACACCACCCCCACCCACGCTTCTTCCTCAATCCATCGAATATGAGCCCCAAGAAGGTGATTGACGGTTCCGGCGGCGATGCTGTTGAAGACGACGCCACCGCCACGGCGATCCTCAGACGCAAGAAGAAGGACAACGCCCTTATTGTCGATGACGCCACCACCGACGACAACCTGGTGATTGCCATGCTGAACAACACCATGGAGCTTCTCCAGCTTTTCCGCGGCGACACCGTGACTGTGCGCGGCAAGAAGCGCCACGACACTGTACTCGTGGTGCTTGCGGACGACGATTTGGAGGACGGCGCGTGCCGCCTCAACCGCGTGGTGCGCAACAACCTTCGGATCCGCCTCAGCGACGTGGTGACGGTGCACCCGTGTCCTGACATCAAGTACGCCACCCGCATTCTGGTGCTTCCGATTGCCGACACGGTGGAGGGCCTCACCGGCTCGCTCTTTGACGTGTACCTCAAGCCGTACTTTGTGGAGGCGTACCGTCCGGTGCGCAAGGGCGACTTGTTCACCATCCGCGGTGGAATGCGCCAGGTGGAGTTCAAGGTGGTGGACGTCGAGCCCGAAGACCGTGCGATTGTGGCGCAGGACACGGTGATCCACTGCGACGGCGAGCCGATCTTGCGTGAGGACGAGGAAAACAACATTGCCGATGTTGGCTACGACGACATCGGTGGCTGCCGCAAGCAGATGGCACAGATCCGCGAGTTGGTGGAGTTGCCGCTCCGCCACCCGCAGTTGTTCAAGGCCATCGGCATCAAGCCGCCGCGGGGCATTCTCATGTACGGGCCTCCCGGCACCGGCAAGACCCTCATGGCACGTGCAGTTGCCAACGAGACAGGTGCCTTCTTTTTCCTTATCAATGGACCGGAGATCATGCTGAAGATGGCGGGCGAGAGCGAGCTGAACCTCCGCAAGGCATTTGAGGAGGCAGAGAAGAACGCGCCCGCTATCATTTTCATCGACGAGATCGACCTGATTGCCCCCAAGCGTGAAAAGACCAACGGCGAGGTGGAGCGGCGCGTGGTGCTGCAGTTGCTCACGCTCATGGACGGCATGAAGGCGCGGCTGAACGTGGTGGTGATTGCCGCCACCAACCGCCCCAACCTGATTGACCCCGCGTTGCGGCGGTTTGGCCGCTTTGACCGCGAGGTGGACATCGGCATTCCCGATGCTACCGGCCGCCTTGAGGTGTTGCGCATCCACACCAAGAACATGAAGCTCAGCGGCGACGTGGACTTGGAGACCATTGCCAACGAAACCCATGGCTACGTGGGTGCTGACATTGCTCTGTTGTGTCTGGAGGCTGCCATGCAGCAGATCCGCGAGAAGATGGACCTCATTGACTTGGAGGAGGAGCTGATCGATGCCGAGGTTTTGGACCTGCTCGGCGTCACGATGGAGAACTTCCGGTTTGCTCTTGGCCAGCTGAACCCGCTGGCTCTTCGCGAGACGGTGGTGGAGCTGGTGAACGTGACGTGGGACGACATTGGCGGGTTGGACAAGATCAAGGACGAGCTCCGCGAGACGGTGGAGTACCCGGTGTTGCACCCGGAGCAGTACGCCAAGTTTGGGCTTGCGCCTAGCAAGGGTGTCTTGTTCTTTGGTCCTCCGGGTACCGGTAAGACGCTTCTCGCCAAGGCCGTGGCCACCGAGGTGCTGGCCAACTTCATCAGCGTCAAGGGCCCGGAGTTGTTGCTGATGTGGGTGGGCGAGAGCGAGAGCAACGTGCGGGACATTTTCGACAAGGCCAGAGCTGCTGCACCCACAGTGGTGTTCCTCGACGAGTTGGACCTGATTGCCCGCTCGCGCGGTGCCTCGCCGGGCGACCTGGGGGCCACTGACCGCGTGGTGAACCAGTTGCTTACGGAGATGGACGGCATGAATGCCAAGAAGAACGTGTTTGTGATTGGTGCCACCAACAGACCGGACCAGATCGACCCTGCGTTGTTGCGCCCGGGTCGTCTTGACCAGTTGATCTACGTGCCGTTGCCGGACGAGAAGGCGCGCTTGCTGATCTTGAACGCCCAGCTCCGCAAGACGCCGCTCGAGCCCGGTTTGGAGTTGGAGGAGATTGCTCGCTCCACGAACGGCTTCAGCGGTGCCGATCTTTCCTACGTGGTGCAGCGCGCCGCCAAGTACGCCATCAAGGACCTGATCGAGGCCGCCATCAAGGAGGGTGCTGCTGGTGCGGCGGCGGGAGAGACTGCCGGCGAGGGCACGACCGAGGCTGACGTGGAGATGGAAGACCCGGTGCCGTTCATCACCCGCGCGCACTTTGAGGAGGCCATGAAGACCGCCAAGCGCAGTGTTCTGGACGCCGAGTTGAGACGCTACGAGGCGTACGCCCAGCAGTTGCTGAGCCTGCGCGGCCAGTTTGCCAACTTCCGGTTCCCGGAGGGTGCGTCTGGCGGCGAAGGGGCGGCCCCCGCGGCGGAGCAGGCCGGTGCTGCCTTTGGTGGCGAGGAGGAGGACGACCTCTACTCCTAAACGCAGCCGCCATCGGGTAGAGGTCCCTAGTGGCCGTTTTCCATAGTGTTCGTGGCAACACGCGTTTGAGTTTCCTGCACGGTGTGTATCGGTAATAGGCTTGCCCAATCCGGCGACCCCAAGCACAGCCCCGTCGAAAGTCTTGGCACGCATAGAGGCGCTCTGTGGGCACGCGTTACGGCGCACATTGCCCGGGAATGGAGCGGGCTTGCTTGCCGGAGGATGGCATTAAAAGGGTCACCGGCTGCCCCCGCCTTCCTGACCCCATGCCGCTGCTTCTTGAACTGGTGAAGCTCGTGCTCTGGTCGCTGCCAGTCAATGTGCTCCTCCCCGTGGTGCCGCTCGGGTTGTTGCTTGGCTTTCTCGGCGCCAGTGCCCAGTGGGTCTTCTGGGCCAACTTTTTCGGCATTGTGCCGCTCGCGAGCGTGCTTGCGTTTGCCACAGAGGAGCTTGCGGAGCACGTGGGCGAAACACTCGGCGGGTTGTTGAACGCGACGTTTGGCAACGCGGTGGAATTGATCGTGCTGGTGGTGGCGTTGCTGCAGGGACAGGTGCGCATTGTCCAGGCTTCCATGTTGGGGCTGATCTTGCTGAACTTGTTGCTTGTGCTCGGGTGCTGCTTCGTGGCTGGTGGCTACAACCGCGTGCAGCAGAAGTTCAACCAGACGGCGGCACAGACGATGAGCTCGCTCATGGGGTTGGCAACGGTGCTGTTGTTGATCCCGGCAGCCTTCCACGCCGCACTCCCGCCGTACGAGGAGAAGGACCCGTCCTTCGGCACGCCGTACGAGTTCCCGGGCGGGTCCAGCAGAGACCAGAAGATCTTGGGCTTGTCCCGTGGCACTGCAGTGCTTCTTCTCTTGTTGTACGTCTTGTTCCTTGTGTTCCAGCTCAAGACCCACAAGCTGATCTTTGACGCAGTGCAGGAGGAGAGCGCTGCGGTGGAGTTGGGTGCTGACGAGCCGGAGAACGAGGCGCTGCACTTGACGGTGACGGGTGCGTTGGCCACCTTGATGTTGACCACCGTTGTTGTGTCTTTCAGCGCCGACTTTCTCGTGGGCAGCATCGACGACTTTGTCGAGCGCACACTGTTGCTGAAGACCTTCATTGGTCTTATCGTCATTCCCATTGTGGGCAACGCGGCCGAGCACGTGACGGCGGTGGTGGTGTCGACCAAGAACAAGATGGACCTCGCGTTGGGCGTGGCGATTGGGCTGCTGTTGCAGATTGCCTTGTTCTGCACGCCGTTCATGGTGTTGGTGGGGTGGGTGGCCGACGTGCCCATGAGCTTGTTCTTCAGCACGTTCGAGACGGTGGTGATGTTTTCGCTGGTGTTCATCACGCTGTTGGTGGTGCTGGACGGCGAGAGCAACTGGTTGGAGGGCGCCATGTTGTTGATCACCTACTTGATCATTGCCATTGCCTTCTTCTACTACCCATAGTGTAACGTGTTCCCGGTGCTCGGCGCGCTGTTGTCGGTGCTCGGCGCGCTCCTGTCGCGTCTCCCGCGCCCTGCTAGTTGCCCCAGCGGCATGTTTACCCCAGTGCATGTCTCCCAGCCGTGTTCCCGCACGGTTCCGGCAGTGCCACAGCCCCACCCATTGCCCGATTGTGCTCGCGTTGCCATAACCTTTCCCTATCGGGCTAATTCCCTGCCGTTTGCAGCACACTGGCCACCGCGTTCCTGCACCGCGTGCCTGCCACCAACGCGTTTTCTGCAGCCTTGCGGCAAAATAACCTTCATGCCGATTGTGCTGACGCGCGACGCTGCACCCCTGCGACGCGGGTGGATCCTGCGACGGCTGCGGGTGCGGCATGGTATATATCGCTGTCACCGCCAGCAACCCCAGCCCTTCCCCAGTTCCCTGCCTCCATGCTGCTGCTCGACCGCAAGGCTCTCGACGAGTTCACCCTCACCCCCGTGCTGCCCCAGTTGGTGGACTACCTCATCGCCACCACCCAGCTGGTGGTGCAGGTGCCGGCGGTGTCAGGTCCCGCCGCCCACCCCCTGCTTGCCACCTTTGTGGGCCGCTTGTGTCTGCACCTGAACGTGCAGACCCCCACCCTCATGGCCACCTTGTGCCTCCTTGTCCGGTTGCGCAGTGCGCTCCCGGCTGGCACCGTGGGCATGGCCACCACCCAGCACCGTGTCTTTCTCGGCTGCCTCATCGTGGCCGCCAAGACGTGCAACGACCTGCTGCCGCTCAACAAGCACTGGACGCAGTACACGGACGGGTTGCTCACGCAGGCGGAAGTGAACGCCATGGAGCGCGAGGTGATTGGCCACTTGGGCTGGCAGGTGCTGGTGACCTGCGACGAGTTGATTGCCTGCCACCAGCCCTTTCTCCGGCCCATCTGCAAGCGCATGGCGGAGCTGCAGAGCCGGGTGTTGCGGGTTCTGAACGCCAACGCACGCCGCGACGTGCTCAAGCCGGTGCCGGCGCTGCCGCGCGACGGCGAGGAGAACATGCCCCGCACGTCGACCCAGAACTCCATCTTCAGCAACGCCCTGGCCGGCCTGATGCTGACTGCGCCCACCGTCATGTCGGTGCTGCTGCTCCGCAGCCGGCGCGTGATGAAGTCGGCCGCGCTGACGGACCTGGTGGCGCTGTATGCGTCGCCCGTGTCACCCAAGGAGTCGTCGAGCGAGTTCCAGTGCCGCCCGCTCCGTCTCTCGCGGATGAGCCACACGCCCACCAAGATCAAGGTGCCGCCGCGTCTGCACCGCATGCTGCTTCTCCAGATCAGCTGAGCAGCGCCACGAGCACACGACCTTCACTTCTCCACCCCGTTTGTAATGACTATATACACAGCCGCGCTACTTTTTGGCAAACCCCGGGTCGATACCCTTCTTGGCCAACTCGTCCATCAACCGCTGCTTTTTGATCTCCACGTAGCGCACCTCCTGGAAGTACTTGACCCAGCTGGCGGCACAGCTGCCCTCGAACGCGGCGTAGGGCTTGGCACACTGCCGCTTCACCGCCGCTGCGTTGGCAGGATCCAACAGGTTGTCGATCCCGTTCGCCGTGAGGCACGCAAAGAACCCGTCGCGCGCGTCCCAGCACTGCTGGCGCCGCTGCCGGCCCGGGGCCGCCGCAGGGTCGGGCGTGGCGTCAGAACCAAACCACATGAGGAAGAGAAGGCGCGGTAGGGGGACGACCCGCGTGGACCGTATCCGGCAGCCGGTGACGTCACGGAGCGATGGCTGGCAGGCTGTGTGCAGGACCCCGAGTTGAGCTATTTAGGCGTTTCTGAGGGTGGCGGGGCGGGAGGCGGGAGACGGGCATGGGAGACGGCATGGGAGACGAGCTGCCCGAGGCCTGGCGAGCAGCCACGGCGCAGCCTGTGTCCGGGCGCCATGCTGCTGCGTGCGTGGCCGCCGCCCCCACTGCACACCACCGTAGCTCCGTTGGTATTGTCTCTTCCCCGCACTTTCTTGGCGGGTGGCTGCAGGGCGCCACGATATCCCGGGCAGCGTGCGGGCAACCGGCGGTGACTCGCCAAGGGCTGCCCAGCGTCGCCCAACAACCCCGCACGTGTGGCCTGCCAGCTGACCGCCCTCGCGGGCTGCCAGCGGGTCCTCGAAACCGGGCTCGGCTTCGTTTCGCACGGACGACGCACGTCATCGCCGCTGCCACCCAACCGTAAAAGCGTTGGGTTGCCGGCGGCGGCCAGCGCGCGCTCCCGCCGCCCCCAGACACCACCGGGCTCGCCAGAGCACCCCTCGGCGCAGTAGACCCCCAGCCATGCTCACACGCACCACCCGTGCCCGCGTATGCGCTCTGCAGTCCAAACCTTCGGGTGCAGTTTGCCCCCGCCCCCACATGGACATGCAGCGCAACCCCGCTTTAGGCAATGGCCGCGAAGCAGATAAATAGGGCGGTGGGTGGCGGGAATGACTACCCCGATACCCGACGTGTTCCCGTGCAGCGAGAGCCCGAGACGTGCCCGACTCCCCGCGCACCAGCCAACCCCCTCCCCAACGCTTTCTTGTTGCTGCTCAACCTGCCTCGCGCGCCTGCAGCTCAAGACTTTTCTCGCCCAACAAACCCGCATTCCGTGAGCCTCCGCGAGCCCCGTGAGCAACCCCTCTCTCTTCCCCCCAACAATGGTGTTCCAGATCAACGTGCCTGTGGGCGAAGCCCGTCCCGGCGAGACCGCTCCGTACCGCTTCTACAAGTGCAAGGACCAGGCGCTCACCCGGCCGAACGGCTACAAGGCCAAGACGGTGTATGAGTTCATCAACGAGGCGTGTAGCAAGGGCAAGGGCTCTGCTGTGGCGTACCGTGACTTGGTGGACGTGCAGGTGGAGACCAAGAAGGTGACCAAAGTGGTTGACGGCGAGCAGCAGGAGGTGAGCAAGGAATGGATCTACTACAAGCTCTCGCCCTACCGCTACCTTCTGTTTAGCGAGTGGCGGGAGTTGATCCACGACCTTGGCCGTGGCCTTGTGGCCCTTGGGTTGGAGCCCAACCAAAAGGACCGGCTCCACATCTACGCTGCGACGCAGTACCGGTGGATGGCCACTTTCCTCGCCACCACCTCGCAGAACATCCCCATTGTGACGGCATACGACACGCTTGGCGAGCTGGGCTTGGTGCACCTGATGCGCCAGACCGGACTGGTGGCCATGTTCACCGACAACGCCCTTCTCCCGCTGCTTGTGCTGGCGTTCAAGCAGTACGACGGCATCAAGTACCTCATCCACGCCGAGCCGATCGACGAGAACGACAAGCGCCAGGGCGGCGCCATCTACAAGAAGGCGCACGACGCGTTGGAGACCTTGAAAAAGGAACACCCGGGTCTCAAGGTGGTGCTGTTTGCCGAGTTGGTGCAGTTGGGCAAGGACCACCCCGACATCCAGCCGTCGCCGCCGCGTCCGGACGACTTGGCGTGCATCATGTACACCTCCGGCTCGACAGGCACGCCCAAGGGAGTTGTGTTGAAGCACGAGAACATTGTGGCCGGTGTGGCCGGTGTGCTGGCGGTTGTGGGCCGAGACATGATTTCCTCTGAGGACGTGGTGATTGCCTTCCTTCCGTTGGCGCACATTTTCGAGTTGGTGTTTGAGTTGATCACCTTCTACTGGGGTGCCACGCTTGGCTACGCCAACGTTAAGACGCTCAGCGACACGAGTGTGCGCGAGTGCCAGGGCGACATGAAGGAGTTGCACCCCACCATCATGGTGGGTGTTGCAGCCGTGTGGGAAACCATCAAGAAGGGCATCCTTTCCCAGGTGTCGGCACAGCCGCCGTTTGCCCAGAAGGTGTTCTGGACGGCGTACAAGGCCAAGATGGCCATGGTGAACCGCGGCATTCCCGGAAGCGGCGTGATTGACAACTTGATCTTCAAGAAGGTGAAGCAGGCCACCGGCGGCCGGCTCCGGCTCTGCCTCAACGGCGGTCTGCCGTTGCTGCATGAGACACAGGCCTTCATCTCCAACTTGCTTCTGCCCATGCTTATTGGCTACGGCCTCACCGAGACGTGTGCCAACACGTGCGTGGTGCTGCCGCAGCACTTTGAGCAGGGTGTTGCTGGTGCCGTGGTGGGCTCTGTGACTGTCAAGCTCGTGGACGTGGCCGATGCCGGTTACTTTGCCAAGGACAACCGCGGTGAGGTGTGCATCCGTGGTGCTCCGGTGATGCTGGAGTACTACGAAAACGAGAAGGAAACCAAGGAGGCCATCGACGAGGAAGGGTGGTTCCACACAGGCGACATTGGCGAGTGGACGGCCAGCGGCAACCTCAAGCTCATCGACCGCAAGAAGAACCTTGTCAAGACGCTCAACGGCGAGTACATTGCGTTGGAGAAGTTGGAGAGTGCCTACCGCGCCAACCTGCTTGTGCACAACATCTGTTGCTACGCCGACGCCGACCACTCCAAGCCGATTGGCATTGTGGTGCCCAACGAGGCGGCTGTGCGCCAGTTTGCTGCCGACAAGGGCATCTACAAGAGTGCGGACGGCGCGGACTGGGTCGAGATGTGCTCCAACACCAAGTTGAGCAACGCCATCACCAAGCTGTTGGTGCTGACGGCCAAGCTGCACGGCTTGGCCGGCATCGAGCTTATTCTCGGCATTGTCTTGGTGGAGGAGGAGTGGACGCCCCAGAACGGCTTTGTCACCCTGGCCATGAAGTTGCAGCGCAAGAAGATCTTGGAGAGTGTCAAGCCCGAAGTGGATGCCTTGTACGGCAAATAGGACGGCGGCAGCGGCGCTGGCGTGTTGATTTGTTAATGTATCTTGTTAAACCCCCCTGCCGCGTCTTGCGGGGCTTCCCACTGCTCCATCTCGCGCACCACCTCGGCGTTGAACCCAGCCACGTTGTCCATAAACACGTGGTGGCCGGCATCGGCAATCTCCACCACCCGGCTTGTGCCGCCGTGGGCCTCAATGGCTGCAGTACAGACCGTGCCCCCCAGCCGTTCCATCCAGTCGTCCTTGCCGTACATCCAGACCCACCGGTTGGCCGCAAGCGTGCTGCCCCACTGCCGTACCCGCTCCACAAGCGGGAACCGTGGCCGCGCACCGGGCGCCAACACGTAGTTCAACGCATACTCGCCCAGACCGGGTGCGGCAAAGATGCGGTAGGCGTAGTCGTGCAAGGCGCCCTGGTTAGCCAGACGTGCAAAGCGCCGGCTCAGCCACCCGCTCACAAACAACAGGCCCAAGGGTCCTGCACGCGCAAGCACAAACGGCAGGATGTTGTGGCGCCAGAGGTAGGCAAACCACAGCGGCACTGGCGGTTGGCGATGGGCCACCACGCCGGCCGGCGACACCATCACCACGGAACGGCACACAGGGACTGGCAGCTTGGCCACGTAGCTGGCCACGAGGTAGGCTCCGAGCGAGTGCGCCACCAAGAGGGTGCGGCTGGGGTCGGTGATGCCCTGAGCCGCCATCCACTGCTGGAGCGTGGAGTGGAACCAGTGCTCCACCTGGTGAAGCTGGGCCTCGGTGGGGTCTGGCGGGTCCACAGCCTCCACAGCACTCTGCCACGCACCCGGCAGAACGTTGTGGCGTGAGGGGGCGGGGAAGGGCGGCCGCAGCAGGCAGCCATAGCCCATCCAGTCCACCGCATGCACACACCAGTTGTGGGCGCCAGCGTACTCGGCAATGCCCGGGAGGTTGTGGACAAAGAACCCGATGCCCGCGCCGTAGCCGTGGAACAACACCACGTGGCGGGTGTCGGCGTTGCTGCCGCCGGGCGGGTCGATGCGCACCAGGTTCATGGTGGCCGCCTGGCCGTTGGGAAGGGTGACAGGCGTGGCCACGACACGCGCGTGCTGGCCCAGCGGCGCCGGCTCGGGATAGAACGGAAGCGTGGCAAAGAGCGCGTGCTGGGCCTGGAGAAGCCGGCGGCGAGCCCCAAAGTCCCGCACCAGCTGGCGGAGCGAGAGCGGGAAGGCGTTCAGGAGGAGCTTGGAGAGCGGAACGCCGGTGGGAGGAGTTGGCCGGCGGTATCCCAGCAGCGACGACAGCGACGAAACCGGGCGGCGGGACTGCAGCACCGCCAACCACGGCCCCCGGCCCAACGCCCACCGAGCACCGGCCGTGCCGCCCAGACTCCACGTGGCGGCCGCTTTCATCGGAAAAAAGTTGGTAGCCGGCCTGGAGCGGCGCCGTGCATGTTTCCGGGAGCCGGGGCATGGCTGCGGCTCCGCAGCGCGGGTGCGTGAGCGCGGCGGGCGCGGGGGGTCGAGCGGGCCCCAGATGGCCCGGTGCACACCACCACGCCTCTGTCTTCTTTTTATGGGAACAACAGTGTCGCTGTTGGCGCCTCCCGCCACGCTGGTGGCGCTCCAGCTGTACGTCGAGGCGCTCCACTTCCAGTGGGGGCGCGAGGAGGGCCACCTGCGTTTTCTCAAGACCTGCCGCGCCATTGACTCCCAGGGCCCCGTGTGCGTGAAGGTGTACGTCAAGCCCGCCAACAGCGACCTTGGGCGCTGGGTGCGCGAACTTCGCGTCCAGCAGCAGCGCCTCGAACCCGTGGCGGGCGCCGTGCCGTACCTGGTGGCACTCGACCGCGAGGAGGCTGCCTACGCCGTGCGCCAGTTCTTCCGCACCAACCTCTACGACCGGGTCTCCACCAGACCCTTCTTGGAGCGGAGCGAGAAGCAGTGGCTCGCGTTCCGGTTGGTGCACACCCTCGCGGAGGTGCACGCGGCTGGGGTGTGCCACGGCGACATCAAGGGCGAGAACGTGCTTGTGCCGAGCTGGGGCGAGCCGTTGCTTGTGGACTTTGCGCCCTTCAAGCCGGTGTTGCTTCCCGAGGGCAACCCGGGTTTCTACGCCTTTTTTTTCGACACCCTGCTGCGCGGCTACTGCTATCTCGCCCCCGAGCGCTTCGTCCCTGGCGACGAGCCAGTGTGGGCTGGGGGCAGCGTGGTGCTCACACCAGCCATGGACGTGTTTGCTCTTGGGTGTGTGCTTGCGGAAATGTTCCTGGAGCTGCTGCGGGTGTTCACGCTTGCCCAGCTGTACCGCTTCCGCGCCGGCGACTACTACCCACCCGAGGTGCTTGCGTTGCCGCCCGGCGTGCGCGAAATGGTGCAGGCCATGCTCACAATCGACCCTGCCCAGCGGCCGAGTGCGCAGGACCTTCTTGACCGCTTCCGCGGCACCGCGTTCCCTGAGGCCTTCTACACCACCGGTCTGCAGCTCACACGCCTTTCCCACAAACAGCCCACACACCAGCCGCCCGCCACGCGCATGAAGGAGTGTGACGCCAAGGTGGAATGGATCGACACGCACTGGGCCGCAATCGAGCCGGATCTAGAGCCCAGTCTTGCTCTTCCGGTGCTTCTGATCGTGCTCCTGCTCCTCCGCAACACCACCACCGCCACTGCCCGCGTCCGTGCCGTGGGACTCGTGCAGCGGCTAGCTGCCCATGTGCACGACTCAGCCCGGCTTGACCGGTGCGTTCCGCATCTTGCTGCGCTTGTCCACGACGCCAGCTCGAGTGTGCAGGCGGCCGCCGTGGCTGCTGTTGCTGCCGTGGTGTCCTCCGTCCTGGCCGTTCTGCCCGACAACACGCCTCTTGTGGCGGAGTTTCTTTTCCCGCAGCTTGCCCGGGTCATTGCCACGTCCCAGGACGACCTTGTGCGGATTGCCGTGGCACGCTCCCTCCCGCAGCTTGCCCAGGCTGCCAGCGTGTTTGCCCACTCGCGTGACGGCGAACCCACGCCGCTCCCTGCCCTTGCTCTGCTTGTCGCGTCCGTGCTTTCGGATCGCAGTGCCCGCGTGCGCGAAGCCGCGCTCGGCGACATTGGCACCGTCTGCCAGGTGCTTGGCCGGGACATGAGCCGCGAGGTGGTGCTTGCCCATGTGATCACCTACCTCAACAACGAACCAGCGTTGCGGGTGGCGTTTGCCAAGGCCGGTCGGCTTCTTGACCGCGATCGCGAAGTGGCGAGTGTGCTTGAACAGGGACTCCAGGACGGCGACGACCAGGTGGTGGTGGAGACGTTGTGGCTGCTTACACCCCGTCCCCGCCTCGACCAGCCCTTGCTGCCGACCGCTGCCGCCGACCGCATCCGCCTTGTGGCGCCGCTCCTTCTCCACCCCGGACCATGGGTGCGCCACCTGTGCGCACACCTCATTTCCCTGCTAACGGCGGCAGCCCACCCGGCAGACGCCTTTTGTTTGTTGTACCCGCAGGTGCGGCCAGTGCTCAATCACGATATAGTCGAGTTGCTGCACCCGCTGCTTCTTGCTGCCTCCTCCCCGCTTCTGCGCGGCGTGTACGGTTTGGCGGTGGCATGGGCACTGGCCCCAGGAAAGCTGCTGTTCTGGCTCGACTCTGCGGTCAAACCGCCCTTCCGCATGTCCCTGAACGACCGCCAGTGGCACGCACGCCTCCAGCTGGCGGGCCTCACAGCCACCGGCTTGTGGAAGGTGGCTGTGCTCCGGGACCACATCATGGGGGCCTCTCGCCGCCGCCACCAAACGCCGCCCGACCTTCCGCTGCTGCTTCTGATCCAGAGCATTGGCATCATGCCGCGGACGGTGGTGTATGATGCTGCCACGCGCACTGCTGCCATGCAGCCCCCGCCGCCAGCCTTGCCGTCGCCTCTGCCAGCCACCGTGCGGCTGCTGCACCACCTGCTTGTGCTCTCTTCCACGTTGCCCCAGGCTACTGTTGCCCCCACGCTTGTGGCCCACCGCAGCATCGACGACGCAGACCACGGGCTGTATGGAATGGTGCTGGCTGCCGCAGCCGTTCCTCTGCTGGAAGTGCTTCGCTTTCTCAACAACGCCTCGCCTCTGCAGGACCGCCCCCAGACGCTTCCCGAGTTTCCGCGTGCTGTGGCGCCCCCTGTGATGCCTGCGTCCTGGCGACCCAAACAGACCCTTGTGGCGCACCTTACAGAACACCGGGGTGCCATCACCGCCGTGGTTCCTCTGGCACGCCACACCTGGGTGGCCACGGGTTCGGCCGACGGCACGGTGCGTTTGTGGGACCTCCAGGGCATCGAGCGCAACGTCCTGGGACTGCTGCGGGCCACCATTCGCCTCAGCGAGCCCGTTACCCACGTGGTGTGCATGCCCCGGCGCGACGTGCTTGTCATTGCCACCGCTACACGCATAGCTGCCTACCGCGTGGACTGGGCGCCTGCTCCGTCCACCCCCAAGGTCTCCTTGCTCAGTGGCTGGGCCGTTGAGGATCCACCGGCAAGCGTGGTGTTTGTGGGTGCCTCGACGGTTGCGGTTGCCACCCTGTTTGGTGCTGTTACGGGGTGGAACGTGGCCAGCGGGGCCGTAGAGTGGACTGTTGCCACTCCGCCCAGTGCAGGGTGTATTGTTGGCGTGTGTGGCGATGAGAGCGGCCTGTGGATGTGTGTGGCCACGCTGCGACAGGAGGTGCAGCTCTGGGACCTCCGTTTCCGACTTGCCGTGCGCACCTGGCACGTGCCACACGCGGTTTTCCAGCTCTCGGTGCTTGTTCGAGGCGGGGCCGCTCCGCTGGTGGTGTGCATGGGCGCCAGTCGGGTGAGCGTTTGGGAGGTGAGCGGGCGGTGCAGTGTGGTGTTTGCATACGGCAGCGTGGGCACCACCGAGCAGTGGTTGGACCGGGCGGTGGAGGAAGAGGCACTGGTCCCGGCTGCTACGCCTTTGCTTGACACCCCACCGCGAATGACTGCAGCGGTGGCTGTGGGCGCCACACATGTCGCGACGGCCGACTCACACGGCCTGATTTGTTGCTGGAACGCCGTCGACACGACCCAGTGCCACACGGTGTTCTCCACCAGCGAAGCCCTGTTCACGGCTGGACGGCTAGCCGGCGGGGCCATTCACACGGCCCTGCGCGAGGTGCCGGGGACTCTGGCAGCTCCCCCTGACGAACTCATGACGAAGGAGTACCTTGCGGAGTTGCGGGCTCACCGCGACATGGTGCAGGCCATGGCTGTGGTGCTTGCGCCTTATGAAATGGTGGTGTCTGGCGACGCCAGCGGCGTGGTGAACGTGTATCGCTAGAAACCTACAGCTTGATGTATCCGGCAACAAAGACCGCCAACGAAACCACACCGGCCACGGCATACCAGCTGGAACCGGCCTCGGGCGTCTCCTCACGACCCCAGCCAAAACCGCGGTGGGCAGGCTGCACAGCTCCACTCCACGGAGCCAGGGGGGCGCTGGCTCCCACATCCAGCAGCGGGTTCTCCTCGGAGTGCACCAACAGGTACAAGACATTGTCATCGCGCTCGTCTTTCACGACGCGCTGGACATTGCCAAAGAAGTCGGTGAGAAGCACCTTGGAGGGGTCGCGTTTGAACAAGTCGGTCCTGATGCCGGCATGCAGGTGGATGTTTTCAAAGGTGTACACGCCAAACAAGTCGGCAAGCGTCTTGTCCAGGCTGCGGGAACAGCCCTCGAGGAACTCGAGGTTGAAGTAGGTGAAGCGGTCGATCACCGCCACCCCAATGTCCACATCGGCGTGGTGGGAGAAAGACAGCTCCTCGTACTCCAGCAGCCCCACGGCAAGAATGTTGGGCAGGTAGAAGCGCTGGTACATGGTGTTGGCCTGGCACGTGTCGATCATGAAGAGAATCTCGTTGTAGCGGTGGTTCTCGTGCATCTGCTCAAACGCATCGGCAATGTCGTAGCCACTGATTTCCTCCGCGTCCTGGAACTTCAAGAACTCGTTGCCGCCGTGGCCGGTCATGTAGATGAAGATGTTCAGCCGCAGGTCGGTGAGAAGACGCTTCAGGCGCGGGTGGTCGGCAGGCCACCGGTCGGTGAGAAGCCGGATGAACGCCTCCACCGTCACGTCGTAGCCGCGGTAGTCCACCTCGATCAGCTCGCCGTAGAGGTCGATCTGGCGGTTGTTGTTGTTGAACACGGCGCCGGGGAACGCGTTCCGCAGATTGCACGCCATGTCGTCTGGAAGCATGAGAATGATCTGCGAGTCCGGGATCCCAAGCCGCTTGACAGTGCGGTACATCAGAAGCGCGTTGGCCATGTGGCGGTAGTTGAACCAGAACCGCAGCGTCAGCACAATCACCGCCCAGTTGTTGGTGTGGAGCAGCGGCGGTGGGTCCTGAGCAGCCGCCGCCGGGTCATCCCCCACGAGTGCTTCCGCTCTCGCCACCCACTCGCCCGGTTCCACCACCTGCCCCATCACCAACACAACGCACCACCACGCCACGAGAAGAAACCGAAACATGGCCGTGATGAGCTGTGATGACAAATACGCCCTTCTTTATGCTGCGGTATACCTCCCGCATGTGGCGGATGGGGGGTGCGTCCGCTGCACGCTCCCGGCCCTTGTGGGCCGCGGGCGGTCTTGGCGTCGGTGTGCGGGCGAATCTGCAGGGTGCGGAGCTGCAGGGCGTCCAGTCGCCGATGGAGGTGGCCGGGCCGCTCAAGGGTTCAGGAGTGGTTGTCAGCGGGGTGCACGTGGCGGCTGTGCCCGAGAAGGGCGCGGGGACGGCTGCCGAGTCAGACGCCGATCTGGTGTATGAGCAGCTCCGTCTGCTAGCGGACTTGACGCTTGCCGACGAGCCCCAAGCACCTCCAGAGGACAGGGCTGTGAACGCTGCCACAGACGAGTCCACAGAGCCGCAGGCCCCGGAATCGGGGATCGTGCTCCGGCCGTACCAGGAAGAGTGCATCACCACCTGTCTTGAGTCGCTCGAAGAGGGTGTACGGCGGGTGGTGGTGCAGCTAGCCACGGGCGGCGGCAAGACTGTGATCTTCTCACGGCTCATCGAGCGGGTTCGGCCGATCAACGGCCACGGCAACAAGACGTTGGTGCTTGTGCACCGGCGGGAGTTGGCCGAGCAGGCGGCGCGCCACTGTGCTTGGGCACTCCCTAGCAAGCGCATCGAGGTGGACATGGGTGACCTGCACGCGGACCCCGCCACGGCCGACGTGGTGGTGGCCCTGGTCCAGCTGATTACCCGGCGGCTTGACAAGTACAACCCCAACGACTTCAAACTCATAGTGGTGGACGAGTGCCACCATGCTGCTGCTGTGACGTACCGGCGCGTTTTCCACCACTTTGGCGACACACAGCATTCTGTGGCGTTGGTGGGGTTTTCAGCCACGCCCCGGCGCAACGACAAACAGGGGTTTGACGGGATCTTTGACGAGGTGGTGTTCGAGCGCCAGTTGAAGGACTTGGTGGGCGACGGGTGGTTGGTCAACGGAGACTTCAAGGTGGTGCGGAGTGCGGGGTTCGACACCAAGCGGCTTCGCATGAGCAAAAAGACGCTTGACTTCATGGAGAACTCTCTTGACGCTCTTGATGACGACGACAACAACGCCAAGATTGTCAACGTGTACCTCGGCATGTACGAGAAGTACCAGATGAAGTCCACCCTTGTGTTTTGTCTTTCGATGGGCCATGTGTACAACCTATACAGCTACTTTCGATCGGCTGGTGTGGACGTGGGCTACGTCACCAGCCAGTCGAACCTCCAGGAGCGCGACCACACCATCCAGCGGTTTCGCGACGGAGAGCTCAAGGTGATGCTCAACTGCGCTGTGTTTATGGAGGGCACAGACATTCCCAACATAGACAGTGTGTTTGTGGTCCGCCCCACCAGAAACTTGTCTTTGTTCAAGCAGATGGTGGGCCGTGGGCTCCGACTCCACCCGGGCAAAGAACTGTGCTTGGTGGTGGACTTTGTTGGCCACAAGGACATTTCCAACGTGGAGGACATTGGAATCAGCGGCGGCCAGTTTGAGGAGGTTTTCAAGGCAGCGGCTGAGTCTGTGGGAGGAGAACCGATGCCGGAAGAGCCGACGGAGCAAATGTTGGAGCCAATCAAGAAAGAGGTGGAGGCGTTTGACATGAGCCGGGTGGAGGTGGTGGACATGGGCACCATTACTGACTTTATGACCCCGCGGTCGGAGAAGAAGCCTGCTCGCCACCCTGCGTGGGACCGGTGGTGCCACTGGATTCGGTCCGAGACCAACGAGTATGCCATCACCACCTCTTCAAAGGGTGGGGTGTTTCTCAAGGTGAAGGAGGAAGCCAGGCTGCATAGGGAGGGAGAGGTGACCATTCCTGGGCTGTACACAGTTCGGGTGTTCAAGAAGGGCAGCTATGACGACGACATTAACGACATGACGACAGAGGGGGTGATGAAGCTAGTGAACCACGATGTGTTGGTTGAGATGATTGAAGAGGGCAGGTGTAACGCGGATGGGCAGCCGATCTGGGGCGAGCAGTTTGGCAAGTACGACCTGGTGAAGCTCCAGAAGGGGCGGACATATGCCACGTGGGAGGAGGCGTTTGAGGCAGCGGAGCAGTTTCTTCCTTACCGCAAGGACCTTTCGCGAAGCTGGGGACTGTGGGGGCTGTTGTGCTCGGGGAAACAGGCCCAGTACATTGCGGTGTTGATGGCGAGGCTTGGCTACGGCAATGAGGTGCCGCTAAACGTGATCCAGCTGAAGTTGAAGCGGCGCGAGGCGAGCGAGATCATCTCCATGACTCTTGGGGTGTCGAACACCCGGCTTTTGTGGCTCCGGAACAGGGCGGCGAACCAGTGGATGTAGAGGGCTGCGGCCGGCGCACCAGCAGCCGCGCACCAGCAGCCGCGCACCAGCAGCCGCGCACCAGCAGCCGCGCACCAGCAGCCGCGCACCAGCAGCCGCGCACCAGCAGCCGCGCACCAGCAGCCGCTCAAACCATCAAGAGTCAACCAGACCCTGCGTCGTGCCTGCACCATAGTGGAAAGCAAAAAAAAAGTCGGCAATCTCTCCAGCCAACACCGACATTTGCCTCCTGAACATGTCGACGACCGACTGCCGGTTTTACGAGAACAAGTACCCGGAGGTGGACGATGTGGTGATGGTGAACGTGCAGCAGATCGCCGAGATGGGTGCGTACGTGCGTCTCCTTGAGTACGACAACATCGAGGGCATGGTGCTTCTCCTGGAGCTTCTGCGCCGGCGCATTCGTTCTATCCAAAAGCTCATTCGCGTGGGCAAGAACGAGGTGGTGGTGGTGCTCAGAGTGGACAAGGAAAAGGGCTACATCGACTTGTCCAAGCGGCGGGTGCTGCCGGAGGACGTGGCCAAGTGCGAGGAACGGTACACCAAGCTGAAGGCGGTCCACAGCATTCTCCGCCACTGTGCCGAGAAGTTCAACGTGCCGCTCGAGCAGTTGTACACCACCATTGGCTGGCCGCTTGGGCGTGCCTACGGCCACGCGTACGAGGCGTTCAAGCTTCTGATCACCGACCCGCTGGTGTTTGCGCTGCTCACGCCGCCGCTGCCCGACGTGTTGGACGAGTTGAAGTTGTACATTCTGCGGCGCTTGACGCCCCAGGCCATCAAGATCCGTGCCGATGTGGAGGTGCTGTGCTTTGGATATGACGGCATCGATGCCATCAAGGACGCGCTCCGCGATGCCGAGGCCTTGTCCACCGAGCACGCCCCGGTCAAGGTCAAGTTGGTGGCGGCGCCGCTCTACGTGATCACCACCCAGGCTCTTGACAAGGGTCAGGGTGTGGAGTTGCTTGAGAAGGCCATCAAGGTGATCCAGGACAAGATTGCTGTGGCTGGTGGTGCGTGCAACGTCACCATGGCGCCCAAGGCTGTGACTGCCACCGAGGATGCCGAGTTGCAGGCGTTGATGGAACGCAAGGAGGAGAGCGACGAGGAGGAGAGCGACGAGGAGGAAGACGAGGAATAGGCAACACAGACCCGAGCAAGTTGGCATCTTGTAGACATCCCGCCTGGCGTTGAGTGCGCAAACACCTTTGTCCATCGCATCGCATGCCCGCTGCCTTGGACTTTCTTTGGAAGGCGGTGCCGCCGCCCGCCCAGGTGCTCCGCGGTCTTGGCTACAAGACCCACATGCAGCACCTGGCACGGCGGCTCCAGAGCCATCCACCGCTCCTCCACACAGAAATGGTTCTGGTGCGTTTCTTCCCGCCCGGCCACGCGGTGGCGGCCGGACGCAAGCTGGACCCGGGGTGCGTGGTGCAGGTGCTCCAGGGCATGCCCGGAAACACACGGGGGGTGGCAGTGCCGCCGCGTGGCGGGGGGCTTCGCAGCACGTACCCAGGAGACTATGCCGTGTACCGGCACCTGGCTGCCAAGATGGTGAGACGTGGATTGGTGGCAGCGTTGGCACCAGTCGCCAAGAGTGACCCGGTGAACAAGGGGGTATTCTGGGTGACTGTGAGACGCTTACCGCAGAAGCAAGAGGCTGCGGCCGTGGCGGCGGAAATGGAGCGGGCCGTGGAGTTGGCACGGTCGTCGGTTCACGCCTGAGCACAGTGGTATCTTCTATATGCTTGTCCAGGCGGGGGGCGGGGCGGTGTACGTTTCCCCGCCGGTGGAGTACGTCCATGCATGGAGCCAGAGGGCGTGGTCCGAGTTGTTGGAGGCTAGCGGCCGGCCGCACTCGGGACAGGGATCGGTGGCGGGCCGTGGTTGCTGGGTCAAGGCATACGCCGGGTCGTTGGCAATCGGGGTTCCGAGGTGCTTCAAGTGAAGCCGAATCTGGTGGGTTCTCCCCGTGACGGGCCGTGCCTCCACCACCGTCTGGTGAAGCTCGGCGTTGTACACCACAGTGCGGAAGTGTGTTTCCGCCAGAAGCTGTTTCTCGCCATGACCATACACCTGCGGAATCTTCTCTGTGCACACCAACCAACCGTCCGAAACGAACCGCCCGCGCACGCGTGCAAGGTACGTCTTGGTGGCGCCGCCCTGCATGTGTGCCTTGCCGAGCACGCTGGCCTGTGCGCTACTGGTGGCCAACACCAACACCCCCAGCGTCAACCGGTCGAGCCGGTGCACCGGACTAACCGTGCCGAACACCGGCCGCAACATCTCAACCACGGTGTTCTGGTGATAGGGCCCTGTAGGGTGGACGGGAATCCCCGCAGGCTTGTTCACCACAAGCGTGTGGTTGTGGTGCTGCACCACCCACAGCAGGGGCTCGCTCCACGGCACCGGGGGTTCATGCACACACCGTAGCACGTGGAGCACATCGCCCATGGCCACGACCCGGTCGAGCACCGCTTCTCCGTCCACCCGCTCCACGGGAGCTGCGCGGTGGCGGTTGAGCTCCAACGCAACGTCACCACGACCCGCAAGCAGCTCCACATTGCCCACCCCCAACTCAGCACACACCTCCCGCACGCTGCGCCCCACCCAGTGCTTCTTGGCATTCAACTCCCGCACCACCGTGTACGGCGGCACTGTGCGGAGCCCTGAGAGAATCATGCACACACAGCACCACCTTTTTATTTCCCATGTCCACGCACCGTGTGTGGGTCCGCCGCCCGGGCTTGACGCCCACGTGCATCGTGGTGCCTGGCACAGCGCTTGTGGACGACCTCAAACTGGCAGTACTAGCCAAGTACCCCACGCTGCTTGCACAGCACACCGACCCTGCCGACCTCACGTTGACGGCGCGGCTTGTGACGCCACGGCGCAGCGGCAAGCTGTTTCGGTTTCCCGACAAGCGTGAGCCCACCCCCACTGTGTTGGCTGCCGACACGGCGATAGGGGCGTTGATGGAATTGCACTATCCCCACGGAATGGAGATGGCAGACGCCTGGGAACTCGGGGGTAACACCACCGACGCTGCGGCAGAACAGCCCCTTCCGCGCACCACGGTGACCACACCGTCGCCGGTGGCCAGCCGCCGGGTGTCTACGGCCGACCCGTACCACCTGCGACTGTCGCTGTTGTTGGAGATAGCTCGGCCAGAGAGCCCGTCGCAAGGCCGCGAGCGGCCGGAGGCCGGCCCGCCGGTGTTGCTTCTTCCACGCAACTTTACTCTTCCGGCAAAGACCCCGCGGGCACTGGGGTCGCGGCCGCTGCTGCTCCAAACACTCACAGAGAGCATTGAGCACATGGACCAGAGCAGCGTGGAGAGTGTGGAGACCACCAAGAAGGAGGACCACAAGTCGCGGCTGCGGATCACCCCGGTGATGCGCAAACAGAACCGGCTGCTGAAGAGCCTGGTGCTGCTGGGAGGCAAGGGCTTTACGACCGAGAAGGTGCTTCCGCGGATCCGGGTGCTTATCGTGGAGGACAACAAGGTGAACATCCGCATTCTTCTGATGTTCATGCGGCAGCGCAACATCAGCTACGCCACGGCGCTGAATGGCCAGGAGGCGGTGGACTGCTGGCGCGAGGGCGGGTTCCACCTCGTGCTCATGGACATCCAGCTCCCGGTGATTTCGGGCATCGATGCCACGCGGGAGATCCGGCGGCTCGAGCTGATCAACAAGATCGGCGTGTTTGCCGAGCTGAACGAGATGCAGTCGACAACCACAAGCCAGCTACCGTTCAACGAGAAGGACCTTCTTCCGCGCGAGCTTTTCCGGCTGCCGGTGATCATTGTGGCGTTGACCGCCAGCACGTTGACCCAGGACCGGACCGAGGCGCTTGCCGCCGGCTGCAACGACTTTCTCACCAAGCCAGTGAAGCACGAGTGGTTACAGAACAAGATCACCGAGTGGGGGTGCATGCAGGCGTTGATCGACTTTGATCTGTGGAAGTTTGGCGAGTAGCGCGATAAGACTCGCGACGCATCACGATAAGAAACAAGCGAAAAAAAAAAAAGAAAACACGAGCAAACGGGTGAGAAACGCCCGGCATTGCGCTGCTGTGCCCTGTCTTTTCTCATGTTTGCCCGCTACAACCACCACCTCAGAAACCGGCCGTTTGTGACCAATGCGGTCACCACGGCGGTGTTGTTCGGCGTGGGCGATCTGCTTGCACAGGGCTTTTTCCCGGCGGAAACCCCGTCCGACATCACGCCCACGTACGACTACGCGCGCACGGGCCGCGCCATGGTGTACGGCGGGTGCATTTTTGGTGTGGCCGGCGACCGGTGGTACAAGTTGTTGCAAAAGGTGCATGTGCCGGTGCAGTTGGAGCTGAAGCGGGCCCAGACCGTGGCCACCACGGTGACACGCGTGGTGGTGGACCAGACGTGCTTTTCGCCGTGTCTGGTGGGCGTGTACTTTTACGCCATGCTGAAGATGGAGGGCAAGTCGCACGAGGAGCTGATGGACAAGGTGCGGAACAACTGGTGGCCCACGCTCAAGGCCAACTGGCTGGTGTGGCCCGTGGTGCAGTTGGCCAACTTTGGCATTGTGCCGGTGGAGTTCCAGTTGATTGTGGTGAACGTGGTGTCGATCGGCTGGAACTGTTACATCAGCTACATGAACAGCCGTGGCTAGACCCGGCTGCACAGGCGCGAAATGCACAGGCGGTCTTGGACGGACTCGAGACACCGATTTGCGTGTGGCCCCGCACTGCGCCTTTAGAGTTCCGAACCGCATGACGTCAGCGGGCGTGTCGGGATGCAACGCCACGCCAGCTGCCGCAGGTTGCTGCAGACGGCTGGCGGAGTGCCGGGCGTTTCTGGACACAAATGCATGCAGCGTGCGTGTGTGC
The DNA here is from genome assembly GCA_030572215.1 of Limtongozyma cylindracea. NCBI lineage: Eukaryota > Fungi > Ascomycota > Pichiomycetes > Serinales > Debaryomycetaceae > Limtongozyma > Limtongozyma cylindracea. The sequence continues at coordinate 24,349 of JAJLZO010000180.1, forward strand.
CGGGCGCTGGCTTGAAACACACTGGTGCCGGGCGCCCCGTGCCGGGTGTCTTGCTGGCAGGTGCCGGGTGTTTGCGGGGCCACTGTGTGTGTACCCCGCTCGGCACGGGCGACGCCTCGGGTTGCACTGGTCCGCCGCTATATTTACCTTCAATCCCATGTGGACCGCTAATAGGCGCCGGCACGTCACTCTGCAGCAATCCTGCGCGGGCTGGTGTCGGAAGCCACGCAAGCCCCTGCAGTATGACACACAAACACGGCAGGCGCAGGACCCAATTGGGGCGGGCGAGCCACAGAATGGCAACCTTGGTTTCCTCACAGTGCACATCAACATGACGCAACTCTCGCTCATCATGCTGTCCGAGACTACTTAAGGGCGGGGCGCCCCCGCCTACGACTAGGGCCCATCTCCAATGCAGTTCCTCTTCACCGCCATCTCTGTCGCTTCTCTTGCCGCCATTGCGCAGGCTGCCTCTGCCGAGTTCGGCATCGTGCTCGGTGCCACCGGCACCCAGTACCAGCACTCCTCTGTGGGCGTGGCTGACTCCAAGTTGAAGGTGGGCTCTGAGTCCACCTTCACGGTGGAGGACGACGGTTCGTTGAAGTCCCAGGACGGTCTCTACGTGTCGGTGGGCGGCGACGGCGTGCTTGCTGCCGGCTCCTCTGCTTCCTCCGGCTGGGCCATCAAGGGCGGCTACCTTGTGTACGGCACCGACGGCTTCTACGTGGCCGACGGCTACCTCACCACCACGGCCCCCAGCTCTACCGAGCGCCTGGTGGGTCTCTTGCCGTACGACTCGACCGGCAAGGTGGTGCCTGACTTTGCCCCCGGTGGCTCCGCCTCTTCTGCCGCTGCCACCTCTGCTGCGGCCACCTCTGCTGCGGCCAAGACCACCGCTGCCGTGGTGTCGCAGATTGGCGACGGCCAGATCCAGGCCACCACCTCCACCGCCCCCGCCGTGACCCAGGCCGAGGCTGCTGGCAACATGGTCCAGGGCGGTGCCTTGGCTGCGCTTGCCGCCGGCTTGATGGTGTTGTAAGTCTGTGTATCCCCAATACCCATAGCTAGCCTTTCTCCATGTTTGTACACAAACAACGCACGCCGGCTCGACAAGGATGCCGAAATGCAGCCGTGACGCAGGTGTGTCAACAAGCCTGTCGTGTTTCATGCGTCCAATACGGAAGGCCCGGCATCCGGCGCGCGCGTGTAAGGAGAGCGCCGGCACCGGTTCGGACCGACAGGACGCCGGGAGGGGCAGCCATGACGGGCTCCCGGACGGAGACCTTCCAGACCCACCGCGCGGGGAAGCGGAGGCGGCGCTATATTTGAGCACCAGCGCTTTGCGCGCATCTAGCGCCATGCCGCATTGAACTCTGTTTGTTGTATGCACGGTCACGCAATGCATACGGCAGACTTGCGCATAGGCGCACAGCACGGAGACCGGCGAGCAACCACGCTCCACAATGGCGGAAACGCCTGGGGTTAGCGTGAGGGTACGAGGGGAGAGCCAGCACGGGGTAGATGACCACCCTATGTGGGACTATGAATAGATTTCCGGAGGCGGTTGGGGGATCGGCGGCTAAGAATAGACTGCTGGGGGACATAAAAGGGACAGGTACGGCCCCCTGCTCATGTCAGCCACGCCAGATGCAGCTTACCCTCTCCACGCTCGCTGTTGCTACCTTTGTTGTTCTTGTCCAGGCTGCGTCGCAGGAGTTTGGTATAGTTATCAGCCACCTGGCCCACGCCTTCCATCTTCTGCTGGTGGGCATCGCGGGCGGCAAGTTGCAGGCGTTGCAGTCCACCACCATCACCTGGCAGGTGCAGGACGATGGCTCGTTGAAGAGCAGTGATGGCCAGTACGTGTCGGTGAGTCTGGACGGAACCGTTGTTGCCGGCTCCACTCCCCTGGCCGGCTGGTCCGTGTCCAATGGGGACGTGGTGTTTGGCAGCACCGGCTTCTATGTCGATAGCACCGGTGTGATCACCACCAAGCTTCCTACGCCGAGCGACAGCGGCATTAGCCTCATGGCGTTTTTGTCCTCCGGCAGCCGAGCGGCGGACTTTGTTCCCGGCGGTACCAAGGGCTCGTCGGCTGGTGTGACGTCTGCTGCCCCAGCCACGTCCGCTGCAGCAAAGACCACCGCGGCACCAGTGACCCAGATCACCGACGGCCAGATCCAGGCCACCACCAAGACGACGGTTGCGCCGGTGACCCAGATCACCGATGGCCAGATCCAGGCCACCACCAAGACGACGGTTGCGCCGGTGACCCAGATCACCGATGGCCAGATCCAGGCCACCACCAAGACGACGGTTGCGCCGGTGACCCAGATCGGCGACGGCCAGATCCAGGCCACCACGTCGACGCACGCCTCTGTGGCCGCGGCGACCAACGGAGCGCCTCTTGCCCAGGGCGGTGCCCTTGCCGCGCTCGCCGTCGGCTTGTTCCTTGTGTAGGTGACGTCACCGCGAGAGGTCTTTTTTTAGCACCCAAACTATGCTTGTCCACGCCCACCACAAGCCCCGCTGCGCCATTGTTTGCGCCTCGGAAAGCATGCCACGCATCGCAACGGGAATGCTAGGCCACAGGCGTGGCGGCGCGACGTGCCGGCTGCAAACGCGCGTGCCTGGCACACGTGTTTGCAACTAGCCTTCCGTGGGCTGTGTCCCGTGCGCTGGCGCGAGGCTAGCAAAAATGATCCGGCTGGTTCACAGGACTAGTGAGCGTGCTAGTGCTCGTGTTGCTGCCACCCGGCCACCCCCGCCGCCAACCACCACGAGCAAGGGCTATATTTAGGACCAAAGTGCCGGCGTGCATGCGCTAGCCTTCTCTTGCAGGCGGCGGGGCTTGTTGTGCTGCAGCAATCTGCACAATGACAACATTGTGGCTGCGTAGTGCGCACGGCAGACGACATTTAGCGCCTGTGCTGTGCGTGGTCAGCCTCCGCGAGCGCGGAGCGCGATTGTTGTCGCTGGCACCGCGGACAGCCTGCTGCCCGCAGGCAGTGCCGAGGAAACGGTATATAAGGTGGTGCTGCCCCCGTCCAAGTGCCGCCCTCACTCTACAACACCCGCTCTCATGTACTCTCCTGTGTTCACCACTCTCTCCGTCGCTTCGCTCATGGCCCTTGCGCAGGCTGCCTCTGCCGAGTTCGGCATTGTGCTCGGTGCCACCGGCACCCAGTACCAGGGCGCCACCATTGGCATTGCTTACTCCAAACTCAGAGTGGACTCCGAGTCTCAGTTCACCGTGGAGGATGACGGTTCGTTGAAGTCCCAGGACGGTCTCTACGTGTCGGTGGGCGGCGACGGCGTGCTTGCTGCCGGCACTTCTCCTCTGGGCGGCTGGGCCATCAAGGGCGGCTACCTTGTGTACGGCACCGACGGCTTCTACGTGGCCGAGGGGTTCCTCACCACCACGGCCCCCAGCTCCACCGAGCGCCTGGTGGGTCTCTTGCCGTACGACTCGACCGGCAAGGTGGTGCCTGACTTCACTCCCGGTGGCTCCGCCTCCTCCGCGGTGTCCTCGGCCGCACCCTCGGCGGCGTCCTCGGCCGTCTCCTCGGCCCACTACGCCAACACCACCGTGACGTCGACCGCAGTCAAGTCCGAGGGCCACACCACGGTCCAGACCAAGACGCAGTGCGCCTCGACGGTGACCGACTGCCCCGCGCTGTCGACCAAGCCGGCATCCGTGGTGGCGGCCACCAACGGCGCCCACCTTGTCCAGGGCGGTGCCATTGCTGCGCTTGCTGCCGGCTTGATGGTGTTGTAAGCGGGGCCGATTCCACGGGGCTGGCACGACGATCCCGGGCTGGCTTCCGCTGTCTAAATGTTTTCTTCCGCGCCCGTTCGGGCTGTGTAGTTTAGTGTATGTTCATGTCTTAGCGCTGTGTATGGAAGGCTGGTTGCAGCCAGCCATGTTTTTTCACCAAGGCGTGGACGACGCGCCTTGCCCCTGACTCATTGGCTCTCGCTTGATCTGCGCCCGATCTGGCAGCTATTTTTGTCGCTCTGCATTGATCCGGCAACAGCGGGTGGTAACCAGACGCACAATGCAGCAGAAATGTCGCCCGATCGGGACGTTTCAGAAACCGGCCACGTTAACACGCACCACAGTTGCCTCTGTGGCTGGCTAACAAGGCTTCGTCACGACAGCGGCGGGCAAGGGGACGACGAAATCACGCGAGCGCCGGGCCGCCGCACTACTTAAGGGCCGCCGCCCCCGCCGTTTCTGCCACCCCCAAGCAGTCTCCATGCAGTTCCTTGCCTCCCTCTCCATTGCCTCGCTCATTGCCATTGCCCACGCCGCCCCGGCCCAGGCCATCTCGCAGATCGGTGACGGCCAGATCCAGGCCACCACCTCCACGGCCACCACCGCTGCTGTGGTGTCGCAGATCGGTGACGGCCAGATCCAGGCCACCACCTCCACCGCCCCCGCCGTGACCAAGACCACCGCTGCCGTGGTGACCCAGATCACCGACGGCCAGATCCAGGCCACCACCGTCACCCCTGTGGTGGTGTCGCAGATTGGCGACGGCCAGATCCAGGCCACCACCTCCACCGTTGCCTCCACCGTTGCCAAGACCTCTGCCGCCGTGGTGTCGCAGATTGGCGATGGTCAGATCCAGGCCACCACCTCCACTGCGTCGGCTGCCAAGACCTCGGTTGCCGCTGTGTCGCAGATCGGTGACGGCCAGATCCAGGCCACCACCTCCACTGCCTCCTCCGCCACCGTTGCTACCGTGTCCGAGGACGGTGCCGGCCTTGTCCAGGGCGGCGCCTTCCTTGCCCTCGCTGCCGGCTTGTTGGTGTTGTAGGTGGCCTCTCGCACATCATTGCGGCCAGCGTCTGCCGGCCGCCTAGGTCCACATAGCTCCATCGTGATGTTCCATGTCTGCTCCGTGCCTCGCCGCTCCGTGCCCGCCTCGCCGCCCGCGCCGGCTCCGCACCCGCCCCGTTCCTCCCCATGCAGCTCGTGCGGCTCGTGCGGCTTGTCTCTATTGGCTGCGCTATATTTAGGCACGGACGGCTCACCGCACCATCATCATGACGCCATCGTGCGGCATTTATGCAGCCAATCTCGCAAACAAACCAGCCGTTTTTGCCCCGCCAAGCCACTACTAAGCACAGAAGCCCCTCCGCAAACACACACCCCACGAGTCACCTGCAGCATCACGCAATGCGGCAGCCAGTTCCAGGCGCCGCGCAAAACGGTATATAAGTCCCGCACCCGTCCTCCCTTGCCCTCCTCCACAGCACACATGCAGTTCACCACCTTCTCCATCCTCTCCGCCGCCACTCTCGCCGCTCTTGTCCAGGCCGCCTCCGAGGAGTTTGGCATCATCATTGGCGCCACCGGCACCCAGTGGCACCTTCTGTCCGTGGGCATTGACGGCTCCAAGTTGAAGGTCGGCTCCTCGTCCACCTTCCAGGTGGAGGACGACGGCTCCTTGAAGTCCGGCGACCAGTACGTGTCCATCGGCAGCGACGGCGTGCTCGCCGTGGGCTCCACCCCCGTCACCGGCTGGTCCATCACCAACGGCTACTTGCTGCACGGCATTGGCTTCTACGTCGACGGCAGCAGCGACTTGACCACGGTCCAGCCCGCTGGCACCACCCGCTCTGTCTCTCTCCTTCCGTTCTTGTCGTCCGGCTCCCGCGCGTCTGACTTCACTCCTGCCGGCGCTGCCTATGAGGCCGCCTCTTCTGCCGCCCCGGCCACCTCTTCTGCCGCCCCGGCCACCACCCCCGCTTCTACCACGGCTCCGGCCACCACTGCCGCCACCAAGACTACGGTTGCGCCGGTGACCCAGATCACCGACGGCCAGATCCAGGCCACCACCGTCACCCCCGTGGTGGTGTCGCAGATCGGCGACGGCCAGATCCAGGCCACCACGTCGACGCACGCCTCTGTGGCCGCGGCGACCAACGGGGCGCCTCTTGCCCAGGGCGGTGCCCTTGCCGCGCTCGCGGTGGCCGTGATGGCCTTGTAAACCTAATATCACATCTGCTCGAAATCCCGCCGCATCCCGTCTCATCCGCGTCCCGGCTCATCCTCTCCCTCATCTGCTCTTTCCCTCCTGCTCCAAATGGTGTCCCAACCAGCGTTCACCCGCATCCGTGCCCGCGACCTCCAGCTAGAGATCGACGCGCTCGCTCTGCCCAAGCTCCTGTCTCTGGCCCTGTCCGCCGCCCGGCTTGCCGTGCTCCGCAAAATCCACGCCAACGTCAACATGGCCACGCCCGACATGGCGCGCTTGTACCCCCTGGTGCTCCAGATGATGGGCACCGACCTCCCGCTCGAGGCCCGCAAGATTTGCTACAGCTACGTGGCGGGCCACTTGGCACTGGTGCCGGACTGTGCTCCGCAGACATTGAAGGTGCTCTTGCCAACCATCACCGCCAAGGATACAAACTACGAAACCGTCTTGGTGCTCCGTTGCTTGTCTGCCATTCCCCTTGCTGCCGTGGCAGAACACGTGGCATCCCATTGCGTCCGGCTCACGCGCGCTGCCGACAGCATGGTGCAGCGTACGGCGGCACACGCCCTCGCACGCATTGCCGACCACCTGCCAGACGTGGCCGCCAAACACCAGTTTGTGGATGAGCTCAACCGCTTGTTGTATGACCAGAGTCCACCCGTGGTTGGTGCTGCCCTTGCTGCCTTGAACGACATCACCCTGCACCAGCAGCAGTTGGAGCTCATGATCGACGCCGCCCACGCCGACCACTTGGTGCTGCTCTTGCTGCAGTACGGCCCCAGCGGCGTGTGCTACGTCACCACCGCGTTGCTTCTGTACACCCCCATGTCCACTGACGATGCCCAGCACATGGTACACCTGCTCGTGCCGTTTCTCCAGCACCAGAACGCCGGCGTGGTGCTCAACACGCTCCGCTGCGTGGTGTACATGTTGCACTACGCCCCCGTCCATGCCGGCCAGCCCTTGTCCCTGCGCATAGGCGCTGCTCTTGTACACCTCCTTGCTCGTCCCCTGGAGCTCCAGTTTCTTGCCTTGCGCAACGTCATCCTTCTCTTGCTCTCCCAGCCCCGCTTGGTCCACCTCGAGGTGGAGCTGTTTTTCTGCCGCTACGACGACGTGTTGTACGTGAAAGACACCAAGTTGGAAATCATCTATCTCCTTGCCCGCCCCGAAAACCTCCGTCTGGTGCTCCGCGAGTTGGAGGAGTACGCCACCGAGGTGGACCAGGCCATGGCCCGCAAGGCCGTCCGTGCCATCGGCAACCTCGCAGTCAAGATCCCAGAGGGTGCCAGTGCCTGTGTTGAGCTCCTCCTCGACCTTGTTGCCACCGGACTCCCCCACTTGGTGCAAGAGTCGGTGCTGGTGTTCCGCAACGTTCTCAGACGCTACCCCAACCAACACCTCCAAGCCCTTCCCCTCGTGGTGGAATTTGCCGACGTGGTCGGGGCCCCTGACGAAAGCGGCAAGAGCCACGCCGAAGCACGCGCCGCGCTTGTGTGGATTGCCGGCCAGTATGGTCTGGAAATCCCCAACAGCAACGCCCTTCTCCAAAAATTGAGCCAGGACTTTGTCCAGGACCCGCCGGGCGTGCAGCTTGCCATCCTCACCGCTGCCACCAAGCACTTTGTCACCTCTCTCACGCCCGAAAGCGAGGCACTCGTGGTGCACGTCATCAAACAGGCCACCGAGGAGTGCAGCGACCCTGACATCCGCGACCGTGGCTTTTTCTACTGGCACCTTCTCCTGGCGTATCCACAGGACACCCACCAGGACCGCGCCAAGGCGGTGGTGGCCGGCGAGGTGGCCCCCATCACCTCCGACCCCGACCGGCTCGAAGACGACGTGCTCGACGAGTTGGAGCTCAACATCGGCACGCTTGCTCTGGTGTATCTCAAGCCAGTGGCACTGGTGTTCCGTCTTGCAAAGCCCCGCACTTTCCGGCCCTCGCCGGCCTTGGTGTCGCGCGACCGGCTGCCGGAAAAAGAACTCCCGTCCTTGGGCCGCCAGATCTCGCCCATCAACGACCCACTGGTGCGCACCGTCAACAAACACGCCGTGCGCCATGAACAGGAGAGCGACGACGAGTTTGTCGAAACCAGCAAGGCCAAGCCACTTCCGCGGCGGCTGCAGCTTCTCAGCCGCAGCATGAGCATGTTGCGCGGCAAGTAGCGCCGTTGCAGAACGCACTGTCGCTGCAGAGCACTGTGTTCACAACGCCGTGTCTGCCTCCTGTTTGACCACAGTCTTACTCAACCCGCCGCCTGCCTTCACCTCGATGATCTCCACCTCGTCCGCCATCGGCACCATCCCGTTCACGGCAACACAGGTTTCGATCTTGAGGTCAGGCATGTTGGGCTCCGGCCCGTCCTCAACATTCCGGGCGTCCTCGCGCTGCCCCAATATCATGTACAACACCACCAACGCTCCGCCCTTCAGCAACACAAGCAGCAGCTCCGTGCAGTTGGGCGCCGCCACGCACTCCGGACAGCCGTAATCGCAGAGACACTCCGCCACCCGCACAAGCGCCTGCTGCAACACCTCGTCGATGTTTTCAAACGCCTTGGCACAGAGTCCCGACCCGAACTTGCCGCCATGGGCATCGCGAAACACCAACCGCGCCGGCCGCTTGCGTGCCGTCTCTCGCAGCGCAAACTCCTTCTCCGGCGCCTTGCACTCGGTGCCGAGCTCCAGCGGCGAGCTGAACACAAACAACGGGAGAATGCTCATGATGGCGTGCTCTGCAGCGTGAATGGCGCCGGCAAGCAGCAAGTGCTTCTCGCGGAGCATGTCGAGGCACTCCCGCGAGAGATCGATCCACAAGCCCCGCAGGTTCGTCACCACCGGCGGGTTGTGCACCTCCACGGCATCAAGGATCCGGTTGTGCTTGTCCGTCTTGAAAAAACCAAACACCACCAGTGTCTGGCGAACAGCGCCAAAGTACACCGGCACGTCGCTGGCCACCCGCAACAGCCGCACCGCCTCGATGCGCACCGGATCCACGTCCGTGTAGTCCCGCTGTTTGGTGACCCAGTCCACCTCCACCCGCTCGATCTTGGCATAGTGGTCCTCGGCGTTGAACTCGCGCACAATGTACGGGAACCCCTGGTGGATGAAAATGCCGCCTTCGTAGAGCGTAAAGGCTGTCCGCAGCGCCTCCACCTGCTCTATCACCACGTTGCGGTTGTTGGTTGTGTCCACCACTGCAAACATCTCCTCGTCCATGGCCCGGATGTTCACCAACTGCGGCGGCCACGGCATGTATCGCCCGTGCGGGTGATAGCCGTAGTGATCGTGGTTTAACCGTCCAAGCACCTTGAGCATCAGCACCCCGAACCACCGCTCGTCCTCCTCCTTCAACGGCAGCTCAAACGCAGCACACTGCGCGTGGCTCTCTACCACCAACAAGTTGTCGAGGTCGATTGCCAAGTCCTGGCACGCCTCGGCCACCAACTCCTGCGGGTGGCGCATGTAGTGCTGGTTCACCGGGTCGTTGGCACCCACCACCCATGTGAGCGAGTCCTTGGAACGGCGTCCCGCCCGTCCGCTCTGCTGGCGAAACGACGCCGTCAGCGTGGGGAATCCGCACACAAGCACCGCATCCAACCCACCGATGTCGATGCCAAGCTCGAGCGCATTGGTGGCAATCACGGCCTTCAAGTTGCCCTTGAACAACTCCGCCTCAATCTGCCGGCGATCCAGCGCAGCGTATCCCAGCCGGTACGCCATCACCTGGTCGGCAAGGTCCGGTGTGTCCAGGTGTTTGAGCAACAGCCGCACCTCCTTCATGAGCAACTCGCACACCCGCCGCACCACACAAAAGGCAATGGTGCGCACGTTGTTCTGCATCAAGTGCACCAACGCGTGGGCCAGTTCGGCAATGAACAGCTTGCGGCCCAGCAGGTCCTCGAGCGGCGGCGGATTCCACACCACCAAGTGCTTTTCGCCCGATGGCAGGCCGTCGTTGTCCACGTGCACCACCAGATCCCGGTCCACGCCGCACACCGTCACCATGTGCTCCACCGGCAGCCGCAACGTGGCCGAGCACAGCACAAACCGGACCCGGTCGTTGCCGTACATGTGGCACACCCGTGACATGCGCCGCATCACCATGGCCACGTGCAGCCCAAACACGCCGCGGTACATGTGGAGCTCGTCCACCACCACGTAGCAAAGCCGGTCCAAAAACCGCTGCCAGAACGCGTGCGCCGGAAGAATGGCGCTGTGGAGCATGTCGGGGTTGGTGAACACCACCAGCGCCTTGGCGCGGATGTCTTTACGCTCCTCCTGCGGCGTGTCGCCGTCATAGGTGGCCACCACGTGGTGCGCGAGCTCCGGCACGGCGCTGATGAGTTCTTGGAACAGCCGCCGCTGGTCCTGCGCCAATGCCTTGGTGGGGAAGATGTAGAGCGCGGTAGCGTGTGGGTCCTGTTCAAGGGCCTGGAGCACGGGGAGCTGGTAGATGAGAGACTTGCCCAGTGCCGTCAGAGTAGACACGATCACGTTGTGGCCTTCGTGCACGGCGTTGATGGCGTCGGCCTGGTGTGAGTAGAAGGTGGAGATGCCCTTGGTGGATTCGAGAGCCGCGGCAATGGCGGGCAGGAGGGCGCTGTCAAGCGTGCCGTACAGGGGCTCCAGTGGGGGGATGACAATGTGGCCACCCTCCACGATCTGCTTGTTGTAGAAAGAAGCAGCGGGGAGAGACTCCACAAGAGCCGCAATGGGCGGGCGCAGCTGGGTGGAGACGGGAACATCGCCGCGCTCGGCCATGGCCTGCACCGGGTCCACGTACTCCGGGGTCGTGGGGAGACGCACCGCGGCCATGGTGTTGAGCACGTCCCAGGCTCCCTCGCCGTGCTTGTCGAGAAACGCCTGGAGCCGCAGCCGGAACTTGTTTTCCCGCTTGGCAATAAGCCGCCGGATCAGCGCCGGGTCGTACGTGGGTGGCGCGTGTCCAACAGCCGAGGGTGCCTGCGTGGCTGCCTGTTTGAGCTTGCCGTCGGTAAAGTCCACCACGAGAATGTACCGGTCCCGCGCATCGTCCTTGAGCTCGAACATGTCCGTCTCCTTCATGTCAAAGCCACGCTGCTTGTCGTACCGCACGCTCAGCTCAAACACACTGCTCTCGTGCACATACCTGAACTCCACGTCGTGGGGCAAGAGCGCGACAATGCGTGCCACGTCCACGTGCTCAAGCGGTCGCCCCACCGCCTTTGCCACCCCGGCACTCATCACCTCGAACGTGGTGACCACGTGCTTGCGCAGAAGGAGAAAGGCGTGGTAGGACTGGAGCCGGAAGTAGATGCGGTCGAGCTCGGCAAGCCGCACCGGGAACTCGGGCAGGGTGCGCTTGGTGGCGCCACCAGCCAGATCCCCGCGCCGCTTCATTGCAGTAGATCAAAACGATTGATTAAAACACTATTTGGCACCTGCGTCTACTTGCTGCCGTCGCCGTTGGTGGCGTCACGACGCAACTCGGCCGAGTCCGTGCTGCCGCTCACCTCCTCCTCCGCAATCAAGTCGTGCACATCCACGTCAAAGTCGTCCGCCACCTGCGTCAAGCTGGGAATCTCCGACAAGCCGTACACAGCAATGGCGGCAATGCCGAGCACACCGGCAAGACACAGGAAGGTCATGGCAATGATGCCCTTCTTGGTGAAGCCCGACGGCAACGGCTTGTGCTGCACGTTCTCGCCCGTGAGGTCCAAGAAGTCCACCGAGTTCGCAGCAGCGTTGCCCGAGACGGGCACACCGGCAGACTTGCACGTGTTGAGCCACAGCTCGGTCAACACCTCGTTCTGCACCGCCTCGGGGTCCTCGACGAACACAGCGGCAAGACCCTGCAGCAAGTGCCACTCCAAGTGGCAGTGGAAGTACCACACACCCGGGTTGTTGGCCTTGAAGCGGATGCGGAAGTACAGCTGCGGGCGCACGTACAACACGTCACGGCGCATGGGGTACTCGGGCTCCTCGTACTCAGCGCTGGCATTCCACGGGACCGGACCAGGCTCGTCGGCGTAGCTGGGACCGCGCTCAATGACCTGGAAGGCGTGGCCGTGGAGGTGGAACGGGTGCTTGCCGGTGTCGTTGTTGTTGAGGACAATCTCAATGATGTCGTCCTTCTCGAGCACAAACGCGTTGGTGTTGGTGCCGTAGATGGTGGCGTCCGTGCACTGGTTGCCGCTGGTCATCACGGTGGTGAGCACCGGCACCTTGGGCTGGGTGAAGGTGATGTTGTTGAAGAAGGCGTAGTTCACACCGTTGCCCAAGTTGTCCATCACCACGTCGAGCTGCACACGCAAGTCGGGCTCGCCCAAGTTCTCCTCCTGCTCGATCGGCTCGAGGTAGAAGTCATCGAGGAACTCCGTGTCGGGGTAGGAGAGCTCGCCGGGCAACTCCGCGCTCTCGTTGTACACAATCCAGTTGGTGGAGTTCACCACAAGCGACGCGGGCTGCGTGTCCAACATGTCCGTGTCGATCGCCTGCATGAAGGCGTAGTTCTTGTCGGTGGTGTTCTTGGTCTCAATGAGCACCGTGTAGCGCTGGGCCACGGTGATGTACACCACCTCGGTCTCGTTGGGCTCCACGTAGATGCCATCCACCTCGATCACCTTGAAGGTGTGGTCCTCCATCCACAAGTACTGCAGCACAAACGCACCCACGTTGACAATGCGCATCAAGTAGGTCTTGCCGGGCTCCACCTTCCACGTGCCGTTGCGGGTGTCGTTCCAGAGCGTGCTCTGCGGGATGGGCTCGGCACCGGTGGGGTTGTAGCGGTTGAGGAAGGCCTTGTCCAACACGTCCAGCTCCTCGTGGTACCACTCACTGATGGTGAGCACCACCTCCTCGTCGTAGTCGTAGGGAAGCGTGGCGTTGCGGATCACAAACGCAGCGCGCATGCCGTCGCCGTACTGGCCCTTGGTGTGCGAGTGGTACCAGAACGTGCCGATCTGGTCCGGCACCGTGAAGTTGTACACCATCAGCTCGCCCGGGGCAATGGGGCACTGGGTGATCATCTCCGGACCGTCCATCTGCACGCTGCCGTTCTGGAAAAGACCGTGGAAGTGGAGCGACGTGTTGTGGAGCGGGAGCATGTTCGTCACGTTCACAATGAGGCGGTCGCCGGTGTCCACCTCGATGTTGGGCAAGGGCCACTCGTTGTTGAACCCCACCACGCGGCGCTCGTAGAGGCCGTCCGGGTTGGCGTTCACCCACGTCACGTTGAAGTCGTACGTGACCGTCTTGGCCAGGGCAATGGCTGCGAAGCACGCAGCAACCACCAGTCTTCCGAGCATGTTGTTGGTGTGGGGGCTCTCCGCGGATACGGATTGCTTCTCAATTTATAGTCCGTTGACGTCGCGGCGAAAATTTGGGTGGAGATGCATGTCTATGCAACAATCTGCACCCCCATGCTTGTTTCCCATAGCACCAGGCTACAGGCAGATCAATCAGATAAATGGGCTGGCGCAGCGTGGGCGGCGCAGCAGGCGAGACAGCGGGTGCTGAGGGACCGGGAAAACTCCGGCACCGGCCCTTGTTCCGGGGAGCCCGCCACGGCCTGCCGCCGAGACTCACACCCCGTCTGAGACCCTCAGCCGCAGGAAATATGGCCCGTTGGTCTTGGTTGTTCAAGACCGATACATCCCCGACTGCGTCTGCGTGCTGCACGCTGTGCAGCTGCTGTTCGTGGCTTTTCTGCAGCATCGTGCAGCCGCCCAGGACACTTTTGCCAAGAGAAAAGCAATGCCCAGGCCACTGCCTACCGCGCTCCCCGCGCAACTCTGGGCTTAGCCTGGCACGGCTGCCCAGGCACGGTGTCTTACGGACCCACGCCCCCGCCCCGCCCCTCGCACCCGCGGTCCAATTTGCCGCTATCACCCTCCCCTCCCCGGCGTGTGCTTTCTGCAGGGTGACGCGCCATCGGACCCATGCTGACGTTTACGACAGGACCGAAAACTCCCGGAGAGCTGATTGGCTGGCAGCCGCATTTGACTTTTCCGGTGCGTCGCCGGCTGCATATGGGCACGGCTATCATTGGCTGCGTGCTCCTGTCCGGCCTCGCGAGCGCACTCAGCGTGTCACAGAGCCACACGCGGCATGCGGCTATTGTCACGCGGTACGCGACGAGTGCGGGACATGCCGGGCTATTTGTAGTCGGTTCTTGGGCGAGCAAATATACACCAAAGCGGCCGGCGCTCTTGGCTCGCGCGCACGTTTCGTCTACTTTGGCAAGACCACGGCGCCTGCTCACGCCTCCTTGTGGTAGAGCACCGCTCCTGCCGCGCTGCGGATAGTCAACTGCCGCAACAGACTCCCTCCGCCCTCCTCGTCCCACACCAACTGTCCCACCTGTTCCCAGTGGGCCCGGTGGTGGTTGGGATAGCGCCCCGGCGTCCCCACCACAAACTCCACCGTAGCAAACAGGTGCAACATGCACGCAAACTCCCGTAGCCCGCCTGCCACCGTGGTCCACGGGTCTGCCTTTACGTCGAACGGCAGGTGCTTGGGCGGCAGCTTGTACGGCCGCAGCGCCACCACCACCTCCGGCACCCACCCGCTCACGCCCACAAACTGCAAGTGCTCGAGCGTAGGGTTGCGCTCGTGGAGATGCTTGAAAAAGTTCACATAGCTGCCGTACCCGGCCCAGAGCCCCACCGCCTCAGCCATTGCCAGTTCGGGAGGCGGCAGCAGCGGCAGCCAGCGGAGCCGGAGCGTCTGCATGGTCTCGTGGTGGTGCGCTGTGGAGCCTGCCACGTGGAAAAACGGCGACCCGAGGTCCACCGTGAGCCGGGTAAGGCCCTTAAAGCTCGAAATGAGCACCAAGTCCTGGATCTTGCGGAGCAGCACCAACTTGAGCCAGCGGCACTGCTGGAAGTACAGCAGCACCAACAGAAGATTGGTCATCTTCACCACGCACCCGTGGAGGGTGAGCGTGCGCACGGGCAGACCGTACTCCGCCATGTCGCCGGGCTCAAGCGACAGCTTACGGCGGAGAGCAGGGCGCACGGGTGGCGCCAGGGCGTCGGGCAGGGTGCTCTGCCGCGTGAGCTTGCGACTCATCGACAGAAAAAACCGCGACGACGAGTCCCGCTCCTTGACGGCTGCAGCTGCCGTCTGCAACTCCGGAAGCCGACCCTGCCGGTCCACCATGGCCATTCCGGGCACGCGGGTCATCAGCTCGTTGTCGACAATCATGCTGGAAAGCACCAACTCCTCCACCAATCCAAACGGCGAGAGAAGGTTGTTGCGGAACGGCACGTGCCACCCTTGCTCCAGCACAAGAGTGAGCAGCTGGAGCAGCTCGGGGCACTCGACGCCCAACTGGTATGCCACGCTGACGTCCAGCGGGAACTGGAACTTTGGGGAGATGTCGGTCACCGCCACGTGCAACCGCGGCCCGTTGACACGGGCCACCCCGGTGCAGCACTCCACCAACATGCGGGCTAGCAGGTCGCCGTACTGCTCATTGATCGAGTCGATCACCAGCGACTGGCCGTTGATCCCGTCCAACTTGTAGGAGTAGCAGCTGCCAATCAGCATCAGTGCCAGGTTGATGCTGTTGTTCACGGGCCGCGACACCACCACGGTGCGGAGTCCGCGTAGGAGCTTCAGGTTGCGGCGCACCAGTTTCAGAAACCGCACCACCAGCTGGTGCAGCGACAACACCACCTCCTTGTAGAGCGCGTGGTGGGTTGTCACGAGGTAGAGGTGGCGGCACGTGAGCGTGAGGGCAAGCCACTCCGGGAGCAGGAGCTGGGAGAGCACAATCACCAACACCTCGGTGGGGAGCGAGAGGAGGTGGTGCGGCCCATATGTCGGCGTCTCGTTCTTCTGCAACCGTTTCCGCCGCCCAATCACCTGGAACCGCTTCATAAAAAGTGGAGTGGGCGGAGAATGGATCGTCCTGCACCCTGGACACCATCGGGTTGCAAAAGAAAGAAAATACGCCTTCCAGGCGCCACACCAGCCACAGGCGCCACACCCGCCGCGCGGCGGCACGGCGGCGCAGCGCTGTGCGTGTGGCTGGTGCGGTGGCGTGATCGCAGGGTGTCGTCGCGACACGCGGGGAACGTCAGGTGTGCATTGCTGTCTAGTACACAAAGCCGAGAATCTTCCCGGACACGTGCTTGCGGTGGGCCTCCTCGTGGTCCATGATACCGGCAGAGGTGGTGAGGATCACGTAGCCAAACTGTCTAGCGGGCAACAAGTTCTCGGTCCACTTCTCCACGTCGCCAATGCGCACGTTGAAGCGGGGAGAGATCACACCGCACTTGTTCAAGCGGCCGTTGAGCTGCACCACAATCTTGCCGCTGCGGTGGTCGTCGATGTACTCGAACTCGCCGATGTAGCCTGGGGGTTAGTAGCTGCTGGGCCGTGGCAGGCGCGGAGACGTGTTGAGAGACAGTAAACGGGGGCGGGGTAGGTGTGTCCCGCACCCGTGTAAGAAGCAGTCCTCGGTTGATCTCCCGGACACTTAAAAGACAGCAAGGGACTGAGCTCCGATCAAACCATCCAGTTATCAGCCCGGTAATAGGGGGTGTTCCGCGCGCACACAGGGGGGAGGAGTACATACCGTGTCTCTGCATGACGGTCAAGAACTTGACAATCACCTTGGAGGAGGGGCGGATGAGCACCTGGCGCTTGCCGGTCTTCTCGGCGTTGTTGATGGCGTTGAGGGCGTCCGCGAGCACAGAGGTTCTGGTCATCTGGAGGGTGTTAGTACGGTGCCCATGAGTGTCCCGGTACATCAGGAGTCATGGGCATGGGGGGTGCGGAACGCCGCGAGGGCTGCTCCGCACGCCCCCCTCCGGCAGCGTGTCGCCAGACGCTTGCGAGACACCAGCCATGCAGACGGCACATCCATTGTGTCGCGTGTGTGGCTGGGTGCGCCGCAAGACCGGCGAGGCTGTCCGGAGGGACGTGGGTACCAGGACGGGGTCGCGCTGCGTACCGTGTGTGGGTGGAGGAGGGTGGAGTGTGGGTGGAGACCGGCACGAAGTTTTTTCACATTCCTGCCACGCCCGCGCCGTTACCCGGATGCGGCGTGCGCCCACCAGCCAACATTTCTCCGGCGCCCAGGGAGAGGGGAGCAGGGAGGGGAGCGCTGTCAACGCTCGCCGCGGCCCGGCAAAGTCCGGATCGGGCTAGTGCGGCGCGATTGTTGAGCACAGCAATGCTTATCGCACGTGTGCCGATAGAGAGCCGGGCAGCAGACATTGCTGTCTCGGACCCACGCCCCGGTCTGCGCTCCGTCCGCGCCCCGCCGTCTCGTAGCCGCGCCCCTGCTGGAACAGAACAGAGCCGCTGCCGGCCAGGCCCTCCGCCCAACGCGCCACCCCTCTGTTTGGGTGAGGGGTTTAATTCGGGAGGGGTAAGTGAGGGGATCGTCGTACACCATACGACGCAGCTGTGCCTCCTGTCGGCGGGTATAAAAGCAGAGGACCCGGCCTGCCACGCCTGGCCGGCCACTTGCCCCCCGCCATGTTCCGTCCGTCGAGTGTGATCCTCAAGAAGCTCGAGCTGTACCACGCCGAGGCTGCCCCCGCCCACCGCGCCACGCCGCGCTCCTACGTCAACTTGTCGCCCGCCTTGTTTCTCACCGGCGGCGTGGGTTTCGACGAGGCCCAGGTCGAGCACGGCGCCTTCCGGGCCCCCGCCCTCCCCGAACCCGTGCGCCGCGACAACACCGCACACGAGTTCTGTCTGCAGATGTCCTACTACGAGTACTTCTAGCCGCGCCATCGCGCCCTCTGCCTTTTTGGATTATTTAGCATCGGAGCAGGGTCTCCATAATTCGACACACATCCCGCCACCAACTCCCATGGGCTCGCCGTTCGCAGCCCTCAAGCCGCTCTGCGTGTCGCTATCGCAGCTAGCGTTTGCCCCGCCGGCGCTTCTTGCCACCCAGCTCCCCCAGTTGGCCTGCCGTCTCGATGCCCTCGCCACCGGCTTGGAACAGCTCGAGCCCGACCCGACCCTCACCGCCGCTCTCGGCGACTACGTGTTCGTGCCCGTTGCCCACCTTCTTGGCACCCACATGCCACTGCTCTCCGACACCCACGCCACCTCCGTGCTCCGCATCGTGCGCGTGCTTGTGTCCCGTTTCTGGGGCACCAGCGGGTTGGCGCTCCCGTTGGCCCGCCAGCTCGTGCCCCTCGTGGCCGTGCTCGTGGGCGGCAAGCCCGACTTGGACGAACAGGCACAGGCCGCTGTGGTCCATGCCAAACCCGACGCCCTCAAGCTCGCCGCCGTGGCCTGTCTCGAGGCGGTGTGGAACGGCGTGCCGTCGGGCGACACCCACCAGCCCTCGCCCTTGTTCCAGGACCGCGACACCATCCCCATGCTCGGCCACACCATTGCCGTGTTGCTTGCCGTAATCAGCGACGCCACCGGACGCGACCAGGTCGGGATGTTTGTCGCCAGCGTGCAATCCCTCTCCACCTTGTTCTTCCTGGTGCTTGGCTCCCCCGAGGTGCTCGCGCTCGTGGTGCCCAAAACGGTTCTGGTGGCTACCCGGCTCCTTGCCACTCCGCTGGTACGGCTTGCTGCCACGGCCCGGCCTCCGTTGATCCAGTTGTTCTCCGACTTGGTCACCACCGTGTTCGACGACGAGAGCTTGGGCTTGGCCGCTGCTCCGGTGCCCCGCCTGTTACAGGACATGGCTCCTGTCCTGGGAACAGCACCAGTGCCTCCACACTCACCGAACAGGGCCCACCCAAAGTACCGCACGCCTGAGTGGCGAGCCGCCAACGCCAAACACGTGGGGGCCGCCTCGGTCCAGATCGTGGTTCGCCAGCGTGACGCTCAGCCTGCGGTGGCCCGTGTGCTTGCGTGCAGCGTTGGTCGGTGGGTGCACCACTGCCTGGTCTCGCTTGGCGCGTATGTGCTGCTGTGGCTCGACGGAGTTGCTCTCCTCAACACCGACGCGGCGGAAACAGTGGTGGCAACCTGCAGCGGGACCCGCTTGGCGCCTGCCATCACTGGCCGGCTCGAGCACGGCGGCCGCGATCACTTGGCCCGGGGGTTGCGTTCTGGTGTCGAGGGCACCGTGGAGGATTCCTTGACGGTCGCCACCTTCTACCTCGATGTCGGGCTGTTGCTCGCGGCCCACATCGACCCGCCGGTGTGGAGGGGCATTCTTCAGCAGGTGGTGGCTACCGTTGAAGACGAGCTCCTGGGAATGGCAGTGGAACGTCTGGGTGCCGCAACCCCGGCTGTTGCGGTCGCCTCGACCCCCACCCTTGAGCTCCTGGGAACTCAGCAGCCGCTTCAGGTGTTTGGCCTGGCGTACACGGCAGCGACTGAGGCCAAGGTGGCTTGCCTTGTGGAACACGTGGCACGGGTGTGGGGTGACGAGCTGCTGCTTGGCGAGTGTGTCGAACAACAACTCGACCACGCGGCCGACGACCCGGTGGGGTTGTGGGTGGCCCAGCGGTTGGTGCAGTCGGCCGCTGCCCCAGACGAGTTTCTACAGCTCGAGAACGACAGCAGCGAGCTTGCCCTTGCGGTGGTGGACGTGGCAGTGGAGTCTCTTGCATCTCCAGCCACCCTCAAGCGCATTGTCGCCCTTGATGCCCTTGCAGCCATGGCCCACACACTTGCTCCCCAGGAACTTGCTCCAGAGCTCATCCATGTGCTTTTTCCGGTGGTGGAGGCGGTGGCCTCGTCTGACCCTGCGGAGCAGGCTCACGCCACTGCCGCCATTGTTGCCGTTGCCGCACGCCTCTATCCTGAGATGCCTCCGGGGCAGGCGGTGGCGGCCTTGGTGGCGGCCAACACCGACTACCTCACAGACGCCGTGTCGCTCCGACTCACGCTGTCGGCAGTGCTGCCGGCGCTTCCGCAGGTGCTCGGCGTTCTTGTGCAGCTTGGGGGTCTTCCGTTGGTGGAGCGGTTGGGAGACGTGGTGGACCTGATGTTCCTGATGCTTGACATGTACCATGGCTACCACCAGCTCACCAACGGGTTTTTCGGGGTGTTCACCGAGGTGGTGTTGGCAATCGAACTGGCGTATCCGCCCCAGCCACCGCCGGTGCCAGAAAACCAGCACCGGCCATGGGGCGCCGCCAGCGTGGCGGAGGCAGAGGCGATCGTGGCCCAGAATGCCGAGGCCATCTCGCAGGCAATGGCACCAATGGCCGACAGCGACGACGAAGACGACGAGGAAAAAACCCTAGTGGAGAGCGCACAGGAGGACCCTGCGCTCGACGAAGAGGTTCCGCCAGAGGAGCCTGAGCCATGGCTCCTGCCCATTCCGCCGGCCTCCTATCGCCTTCTTTCGCGGGTTTTCACCTATGGCATCCGCCTCCTCCCCCACCCGCTGCTTCTGCTCAAGACGCTTGTGGCCAACACCTACGTCCACGTCATTCCGCTTCTTGCCCTGCTGTCGCGCCACTGGCTCCCGTTGGTGGTGCAGCTGTGGCCGGTTCTCCTTGCAGTTTTCAAGGATGCCAGCGACTTGCGGGTGCTTGTGCCCTTGTGCACGGTGCTCGCGTTGGTGCTCGACTACTCGGGGCTGTTCATGGGTAAGCGGTTTGGCGAGCTCTGGGGGGTGCTCCGGAACAAGCCCCTTGTGCGCGATGTCTTGGGCAACGGCTCCATCACAACCTCGGCGCTCACAACCCCGCTCCCGCCGTACCAGAGGCAGACATACGCAGCCCTTGTGTCGATTGTCACCACCGGTCTCAAGCACGGCGGACGGGCTTTGGACACGGCCACGGTTCAGGACATGGTGAAGGCGTGCGCTCCTATCACCACTGAGCTCGGGGTGTACACAGACGTGCTTTGGTTGTGGAAAGAGCCTGCTGCCCCGCCCCCGTTCCTCCCGCCGTGCTCCACCACACGTGTGTAACTCTATCAAATCGCTAAACCCAACTCTACATCTGGTAGGTGTGGATCTCGGGCACGTGCTCCACCTTCACCATGGGGCGGTACTCGGGCTTCCACATCTGCAGCTTGACCCACTCAACACACTTGTCAAAGTCGCGGGGCACCAGCACCATCTCACCGTCGGGGCGGTGCTCCAGCTCCACGCGCGCCGTGCCCTCCTTGAGGGCCTGGAGAATGATGGCGGTGGCCACCTTGGCCAGCACCTCGTCAATCTCCTCCAAGGGAGGCAACAAGCCCGCCTTCTCGTTGTCGAACTTGGGCAGCATGGCCGCAAGCTGGTCCACGCCCGCAGAGATCATCGTGTCCGAGATGGTGGTGCAGCGAGAAAGCACTGCACCAAGCCCGATCCCGGGGAAGGTGAAACAGTTGTTGTTCTCGCTGATGTAGTAGCCATCCACCGGCGGGAAGGGCAGACCGGTGGCAATGAGTGCCTTGTTGTCGGTCCACTTCATGATGTCGCTAGGCACCGCCTCGTGCAACCGCGTGGGGTTGCTCAAGGGGAACACAAACGGCGCCTTGTTGTGCTTGTACATCTCTCTGATGATCTCCTCGGTAAAGGCCCCGGGCTGGGTCAGGCAGCCCACAAGCACCGTGGGCTTCACCTTGCGCACCACCTCGAGCAACAGCAGGGTGTCGACACCCTGCCAGTCGGCAGCGTTGTCGGCGTAGGCAAACTGCTCCGGCCGCACCAACTCCTTGTGGTCGGTGGTGATGAGACCGCGGCGGTCAAGACAGTGGATCTTGGCACGCGCCTCCTCGGGGGTGGCACCGTGCGACACCATGTGGCTGACAATCTGGTCGGCAATGCCCAAGCCGGCAGAACCGGCGCCGTACACCACCACCTCCGTGTCGAGCAAGTCACGCTTGGTGTACTTGAGACCGGCGGCAATCAGCGCCATCACCACCGCACCCGTGCCCTGGATGTCGTCGTTGAAGCACGCAAGCTGGTTGCGGTAGCGGTGGAGAATCGGCCGTCCCGTAGTGACGCCAAAGTCCTCAAAGTGCAAGACGGCCAGCGGGAAGTGCTTCTTCACCACCTGGATGAACTTGTCCACAAACGCATCGTACTCCTCGCCCCGCACCCGCGGGAAGCGGTTGCCAAGGTACAACTCGTCTTCGAGCAACGCCTTGTTGTTGGTGCCCACGTCCAACATCACCGGAAGCACGCGGCCAGGGTGGATGCCGCCACAGAGCGTCATCAAGCCAAGCTTGGCAATGGAGATGCGCACACCGCCCACGCCCTGGTCGCCAATGCCCAAGATGCCCTCGCCATCCAGCACCACAATGTAGTCCACGTCCTTGTCCTCGCCGTACTTGCCCATGCGCTCCTCGATGGAGTCCGGGTCCGAAATGTCGAGGATGCAGCCCTCAGGCTTGCGGAAACGGTGCAGGTACAGGGCAATGGCATCACCCTCGGTGGGAGTGTAGATGATGGGGAGAATCTCGCGGATGTTGCGTCTTGCCAACTCGTAGAAGAGCACCTTGTTCTGCACGCGCATCAGCGTGCAGAAGTCGTTCTGGGCAAGCGGCGTCTTGAGGTACCGGAACTGGCGGTATGCTCTCTGCACCTGCTCGTCGAGCGTGTTCACTGCAGGAGGAAGAAGCCCCGTGAGGCCAAACGCCTGTCTCTCCTCAAGCGTGAAGGCCGTGCCCTTGTTGTAGATGGGCAGGTTGAGGATCTGGAATCCGTGGAGGTCGCATTCGATCGGACCCACCACCGACAACCGCGTGGCCTTGGGCTCGGAGATCGTGCTCAGCGCCGCCACACCCACAGGCGTCTTGATGGTGTGCGAGTGCACGTGGGTGTGCGTCTGGCCGTCCTTCTTCACGAGGGGCTTGGGCGCCAGCGACACCCCGCCGCGGGTGTTCAGCGTGTGTGAGTGGAACCGGAGGGCAGCGGGAGAGCGAGCGACTCTAAGCATGGTGGGGCAGAGAGAGGGGAACCGGACACGGCGGCCTGTGGCTTTATATCACGTTGTGAGGGGAACAGCCCCACCCTGCTTTGTCCGAGTGAGGGGTTTTCGGGCAGATCCGGAGAAGCTCCGCTATATGCGCCGCACGGAGCGGAGGACACTGTGCGAAAACTCCGAACGCGTACGCGTTGCCGTGTGCTGTGCGGCGCGAGCCTGACACCCGCAGTCTGGTGTCCGCGGCCAACGACCCCCACCCGTGCAGAAGCACACTGGACGCAGGGGCCTGCGCCTGCCGGTGCTGCAACGCACCTCGCAATCCCCCGCGCGGCTGACTCGCCTTGGCGTGCGTCCGGTAACGGCCCGGAAAAATATGTACATGTGACCGCAGTGCGCGGCTGCAGTGCGGGGCTACCATCTGTCGTCGTCAAACCGGCTCTTCCGGCGGTTCAGCTTCAGGGCCGGGCGCGGCGACCACGCGTTGCGGTCGCGCGCTCCCTGGCGGTCAAATCCGGCGTGGTTGCCGAACCCCGTGTCGCTGTTGAACCCGCCACGGCTGCGGTTGCGGCTGCCGCCACGGTAGTCGTCGCGGTTGCCGCCACGGTAGTCGTCACGGTTGCCGCCGGGCCGGCCAAACCGGCGGTTGCGGCTGCTGCCGCCGCTCCGGGCCAACCCCTTGATGAACGGGGGACGCTCGGCAGGCCCCATCACCTGCATCCACGTCTCCTCCAACATGTCCTTGAGCTCGCTGGCCGGGGCAATCGTGTTGTTCAGGAACAGCCCGAGGTAGCCACCAAGCGTCAGGTAGGCATCGCGGAAGCGGTCCAGCATCCGCAGCTCCAGCATCATCTCCTCAAACACGGCCGCCATCTCCTCGTGCACCGGCGTGATCTTGTCGTGCGCCAAGTGGATCTTGCGCTTCTTCAACTGCTCCATGAACGGCACCTCGGTGCTGGTGGCGTAGAGCGTGGCCGAGCCGGACGCACCGTTGCGGCCCGTCCGCCCCACACGGTGGATGTAGTTGGCTGCCTCCGTCGGCACCCCCACCTGGATCACGTTGGTCACGCCCTTGAAGTCGAGACCGCGTGCCGCCACGTCGGTGCACACAAGAATCGCCTGCCGGTGTTTGGCAAACGCAGTGGTGGCGCGGGTGCGCTGCGCCTGCGAAAGCTTGGACAGAAGCTCGTACACGGGCATGCGGGTGGTGGGCGAGGTGCAGCACTCCTGCACGGCAACCTTGAAAAAGTGCACCGCGGCGCCCGTGGGCACAAACACAATCGTCTTGTACGGCCCGTGGTCCATGCCCTTCTTGATCGCAGCAAGTGCCGCCACCATCAGACCATGGAAGTTTTCCAGCACCACCAACAGCTGCTCCACCAGTTCGTGGGCCTCGGGCTCGTTGGGGTCCACCGTGTCGATGTACGGGTAGCTGCTGCCAATCAAGTCGGTGGCCACCTCGTCCACGTTTGAGTCCATGGTGGCCGAGTACATCACCACCTTGGGCTCGGTCTCCAGCTCGTTGAGCTCCACGATCCGCTGTTTGATGTCAAGCACGTCCTGCTTGAAACCAATGTCCAACAACCGGTCGGCCTCGTCAAACACAATGTACTGCACTGCCTTCAACCGCTCCTGCACGAGCGGCTCCTCCAACAAGTCCGACATGCGGCCCGGCGTGCACACCAACGCCCCGATCGGCGACGGGTGCGTAAGGTCCTCCATGTTGCGTCTGCGCAGCTCGCCGCCCACGCACGTGACAATCCGGCAAGCACGCGCCGTTTCCATGCGGCCGCGCACGGTTTCGGCAAACTCCTTGCCGATCTGGAGCGCCAAGTCGCGCGTGGGTGCAATCACCACCGTGCTGATCTGGTGCGCCTCGGCCGAGCGCCGACCAAACTCCTTAACACGCTTGATGGCGCCATCGAGGGCAGGGATGCCGAACGCGAGCGTCTTGCCCGTCCCGGTCTTGGCCCGGGCAACCAATCCGCGTGGGTTGAGCATCAGGCGAATCACGGTCTTTTGCTGCACCGGCGTGAGGTTGTTGATGCCGCGTGCCTCGAGCGCCTGGGCAAGCACCCGGGAGATGACGCCGTTGGTCTGAAGGTCCTTCACCGTGCCAAACTCCGTGTCGATGTCGAACGCGGCAGAGGCCTCGGTCTCGTCTGCGGCAGGGGCTGTCTCGGGCTTGCCCCCCACCTTCTTCTCGGTTCTCACGGTGTCCGCAGCGGTTGTGTTGAAGCGGCCGCGGGCTGCCACAGCAGTCCCCTTGAAGCTGCCGCGTGCAACCACAGTGGTCCGCAAAGGCAACGCCGTGCGGGCACACGTGCGGAGGAGAGAGCGATGCATGGTGGCGGCCACAAGACTCGGGCGTTTTTTTTTCCAGCTGCTGCAGGCAGTGCAGCAGCGTGCAGCAGCGTGCAGGCGAGCGAAGAGCAGACGCGAGATAGCCATTGATACCACGTGGGGGCTCGGGGACCCAGCACCGCGGCAGAACGCGGTGCCACGTGCGTGCCTACGCCTAGTGGCCCTGGATCTGGGACACCAACTCCTCGCCGTCGATTTTGTGCATCTGCTTCGTCAACCGGTCGCCAACCTCCACGTGGACCACCGGCACGTCGAAACACTGGGGTTAGTAGCTCCTCCGCCGCCACGCCGGCAGAACATACGTAGGCATCCCACCACTCCTTGTTCTCGGGCTTGGTGATGTCCACCTCGGTGTACGCCACGTCGGCCACGCGGCCGCCCGCAAGCACGCCCAGCACCACCCGCTTGGCATGCTGGCACAAGCTGCAGTCCTCCTTGGTGAACAAGGTGACACGGGGCGCGGAGACGGGCGCCGTGCGGGCCGCAGCGCTAAGGCCCACGCGGGCCACCAGAAACGGGCGAAGAGCAATCCGGGAGAACATGGGTTGGTCGTGTCGCCGCGAGTCGTGCGCGCCCATGCTGTATGAAATGCATCCGCTCGGCGCAACCCCAGACGTGACCCCTGTACCCATGGCAAGCCGCTTGGACTGGTTGGGCCGCTCGAGCGTGGCACAGGCCATCCACTGGTGGAAGGCCGGCGACGTGGTGCTCGTGGCAGCCTTGTTTGTGTTCTACTTCGCGTACGGCCAGGGAACGCCCTTCCAGCGCCAGTTTGCCGTCGACGACTTGACGATTGCCCACCCGTTTGCAGAGACGGAGCGTGTGCCGGACTACATGCTCATGGTGTACTCGTTTGCCGTGCCGGTTGTCGCCATCGGTGTCTTGTCGCTTGTGTTTCACCGCGGTGTGCACGGCTTGCGGGTGGCGTACCTCCTGCTTCTTGGCTGGGCCGTGGGCTTCTTCACCAACGCCGTGGTCACCACGGTGCTCAAGAACCACATTGGCCGTCTCCGGCCGGACTTTCTTGCGCGGTGCGTGCCCAAGGAAGGCACTCCGCGCGGCGTGATGGTGGTGGCGGCCGACGTGTGCACCACCACCAACCTCGCGCGGCTCACCGACGGCTTCCGCACCACCCCCAGCGGCCACTCGAGCTACTCGTTTGCCGGTCTCGGTTTCCTTGCCTTGTGGTTGTACGGCCAGATGCACGCCGCTAGCCCCGAGGTGCTGGCGCTGCGCACCCTTGTGGCCGGCGTGCCGGCGTTGGGAGCTGCGCTCATTGCCATCTCGCGCACCGAGGACTACCGCCACCACTTTGTCGACGTTTTGATCGGACTGGTGTTTGGCAGCGTGGCTGCCTGGTGGGCCTACCACCGTGTGTTTCCGGCCACCAGCGAGCCGGACTGCGGCGTGCCCTTGGTGGGCCTCGTGGCCAACGAGTACACACCGGCCGAGGCGCTCCACGAGGCTCCCTCCGCCCCGTAGTCACATGCATGGGCCTGCGCATTCCCCACGTCGTGTGACGTCCAATCTGATATCGCGCCGTGTCCGCTTTTGCACCCTGCACCTCCCTTTTTCCCCGCCGTTGCTGATCCCATGGCTGCTGTTTACTGCCTGTACACCGATGGGTCGCTAGCCTTGACACCCACGCCTCCGGCCGCCACGCCAGCCGTGTTTCTCCCGGACATGCGCGTGGCGCCAGACCAACCGGCGCTGGTGGCCACGCTCCTCACCAGCGTCTTCCCCGACTGGGCCGCCAGCAACGTGGCAGTCAAGCAGCTCACGGGCGGCATCACCAACATGCTCCTTGAGTGCACGCACGGAAGCTCCACCGTGCTTGTGCGCACGTATGGCGAGGGCACAGACGTCATCATCGACCGGGACCGGGAGTTTGCCCTGCACCTTCTTCTCCACCTGCTCGGTCTTGCGCCGCCGCTCTTTGCCCGCTTTGCCAACGGCTTGGTGTACGGCTATCTCCCCGGCCGTGCTCTCGAGCCCTCCGAGCTTGCGGCCGAAAGCATGTACCCGCACATTGCTGCTCGCCTTGGCCAGTGGCATCGGGCTGTCGAGAGTTCTGCCATCCAGCGAGGCATCGACACGTTGAAGCGCTATGGCGGAGGGTCTCCGGCCACCACAGTGGATGTGTGGCTGTTGTTGGAGCAGTGGGTGGCACTTGCCCCGTCGATCCAGCCCATGCTCGAGCTGTGCCGCGAAAACCGCGACGTGGCTGAGAAGGCGGACGCGGACTTGCGCACCACTCTTAAGGCAGAGTTGGCGTGGGCTCGGAGCAAGCTCGAGCACGGGGTGTCCCCCCTGGTGACTGCCCACGGCGACTTGCTCAGTGGGAACGTGATTGTCGGCAGCGGAGCCAACCCCGTGGCATTCATCGATTACGAGTACATGATGCCGGCCCCGCGGGCCTACGACATTGCCAACCACTTGGTGGAATGGCAGGGGTTTGACTGTGACCGCAGCCGTATTCCCGAACCGCGAGCCGACAACCCGGTGTTGCGACGGTGGTGCGCAGCGTACCTCGACAGCGAGACCGAGGTGGATGGCCTCATCACCGAGCTCCAGGCCTTCTACGGTCTCCCGGGCTTCTACTGGGGCGTGTGGGCGTCGATCCAGCTGGAGATCTCGAAAATCGACTTTGACTACGCGAGCTACTCCAAGTTGCGGATGGAGGAGTACTGGAAGTGGAAGCGAGAGTGGAACGGCTCGCGGAGCTGACCCAAAAACCTATATTCTTTCTAAATCAAATCATGTGGGGCACGGCCGGCGCCACGAGTCCGGATGACTTGATGGCTTGCCGGGGCGGGGAAGCAAACTGGCGGGGCACGGCACGGGCGCCGCGCGGGGTGTGTGGGGGGTCCAGCTGGGGCACAGCGCTCAACCAGATGCGGGTCTTGAAGATGCGGAACAAGTCGCACACCAACTCGCGGAAGTCCACCCGGTGCGGCGCGTGGTAGTAGAAGATGAGCTTGTGGCGGTCCCACTGGTACTCGGCATCCACAATCGTCATGTCCATGCCAAAGTGCTGTGCCCGGAGACGGCACGTGGCAGCTGCACGTTCCTCGTCCTGCTCCTTCTGCACAAACTGGGCAATCTCCAGCGGCGTGGCGGCTCGCTGCACGGCCTTGGGGAAGTGTTTGGGCGGCCCGGTGTTGCTGCCGTTGACGGCCGTGGCCAGCTCAAGAAACTGGAGGTGGCGGAGCGTCTTTGCCTCCTCGAGCAGCACACCCACGCGCACCACCCGTCCGAGGTCCTTGCCACGATCCGCCTCCACAAGCACAAGGTCGCCGGCTGCAACCGACAACGTGGTGCTCGATGCGTGGAACACGTCCACGCGGCCAGCCTTGAACTCCACAAGCACGAGCGGCAAGCCCTGCACCAGGCGCAGTGGCGGCAGAAAGCGGGGCAACTGCAGCTTCATCTCCGTGGAAACCACAAGCGGTGTGGCCCCGTGGATGTGTACCCGCTGGTGCGGGTCGTTTGCAATGTACGCGTGGGCCTGCTGGACAAGTCCTGGAAGCGTCAGCACCGGGTCCAGGTGCGGGTATATGGGGTCCACGGTGAGGTCGGCGTGGTTCAGCTGAGACGGGCTGGATGCGTCCCACACGGGCTGGTTCCAGATGGTGTGGGTGGACGCGCTGCTGGCGGCCTGGAGGGCGGCGGGAACAAAAGAGCCGTGCTCCCACTGGGACGGCACGGAGCTGCGCTGGGTCTGCGCAGGCACCACCGGAGCCAGGCGGCCCCAGCATTCGGCAAGGTACAGCAGTCGGCGCGTGGCGGCGTATTCGTTCTGGGGCGTTGGCTGGTTCCACGGCAGGTATTGCCACAAGGTCAGGTGGGTGGAGGTGGGCAGCGTGGCACTCTCGGCAGACTGGGTGGAGCCGGTGGAGCGCCGCGTGCTCCCCTGCCACAACAGGGCGTCGACCTCGAACGGCAGAAAGGCGGAGTCAAAAGACATGGCGGGCAGGCGGGACAGCGCACGAAATGGTTCAGAGTGGCGCGGTATGTCCGGTACGGGCTGGGCTGTGGGGCACAGGCGCTGAGGGGGCGGGGTGGTGGTGTGTTGCTGCAGGATGGGACGGTGCGAGAACACGGTGGAGTGTGGAGATGTGGTGGGAACAGTGGGTGGTTGAGGGGAAGTGTGACCGGACCAGAACGTAAACGGTGGGGTGATGCATAATGGCGTTCGGCGATGGGCTCGATGAGGTGAGCCGGAGTTGCCGCGGGGGTGGGGCACGGCGGGGCGACGGGCGGGTCACGCGGGGTGGGGGTGGTGGGAGCAGTGGCTACGGTCGCGGTGGTGGACGGGCGTCGGTCCGGAGTCTCCGCAGGGCGGTCTGCGGCGGCCGGGTGGCTTGTTGGGTGGGTCTTGTTTGCTTTTTCTGGACGCCACTCCCCGCATGCGTCACGAGGCAGGCGGAGCCAAAAGCGGCAACAATAGACGCAGCGCCAAAAACGGCGCGTGGTGGAGCGCGCGAGGACGCGAGAGTACGAGAGTGCGGCGCCGCGACGCCGGCGGTGAGCCGACAGCACCACCGGCAACGCCCCCCACAAAACACTCACTACACGGTTCTGCTTTCACGTCTCTTGCTATAAAGAGCACACCTCCTAACCTCTGCGGCGACCAGTGGTCTTGGTGTGCTGGCCTCTGACTCTCCAGCCAAAGAAGTGACGGATACCACGGTGGGCACGGATCTTCTTGAGGCGCTCCAAGTCGTCACGGAGCTTAGACTCCATGTTGTTGGCAAGCACGTGGTAGTCCTTGCCGTCGACAACGTCGCGCTGTCTGTTGAGGAACCACGCCGGGATCTTGTACTGGGTGGGGTTCTGCATGATGGTGACGATGCGCTCCAACTCTTCCTGGGTCAACTCACCGGCACGCTTCTTCAAGTCCACGTCGGCCTTCTTGCACACCAAGTTGGCGTAACGGCGACCCACACCACGGATGGTGGTCAAGGCGTACATGATCTTGATCCGGCCGTCAACGTTGGTGTTGAGCAACCGCAAAATGTGCTGGAACGAGCCCTGCTCCTGGACGACCAAAGACATGATGGATGGGGAGTAAGTTGGAGGAAGCGCTTTGGGAGTTTTTTTTCAACATTTGCTGGTGCCCGGTCACATGACCCGCGTCGCTGGGACTGCTTTTTCGCGCGCAGCTCCGCGCTGAGCCCTGCACGGCGTCACGTGAAAATATGGGGCTTGGCTATGTACAGGTCGCTGGACCCTGGCGCTTGCCGCGCTCGTCTCACGCGCTCGCCTCCAGGCCCGCCTCCTGGCCCGCCTCCTTGGCCGTCTCTCTGAGCTCCTGCACCAACTCCTCCTGCTTGGAAAACAACTGGCCCAACTTCTCGAACGCCTCCCGCTCGATGTACACCCGCGCCGCCTTCAACACGTCGCGCACCTCCAAGTCCTCGGCCTCAACCACCGCCACCTTCTTGAACGGCGCCGCCGCGGCTGCCAAGTTCGGGCTCGCCTTGCTCACCACAAACAACAACCGCCGGTCCCGCACCCCGTGCTCAAGGCCAAACTGCTTCACCGCTGCCGGCTCGGCTGTGACAATCTCACACAGGTCCACAATGTGGAGGTGGCCCTCGCGGTACTGGTGCAGAAACGCCGTCTTGAACGCCTGGTGGTACACCCGGGTGGGGAGCTCCGTCAGCCAGTCAAACGGCGCCCGGCGCGCAAACGCCCGCGCGCCCGTGTGTCGTGTGGGCGAGTTGTTGTCGCCCACCCGCGCCATACCCGTGCCCTTCTGCGGCCGCAACTTGCGGCGCGAGTAGCCCAAGTCGCTTCTCCCCTTGGGGTTCAGCGACCCCACCCGCAGCGCGTCCGCCTCGTACACAGCGGCCGCCCAGAGAATGTCGCGCCGAAGCGGTGCGTCCAACAACGTGCGGTGCACGGGGAACACGCCCGTCGGCTCGAGCAGCGGGAACTTCTGCATCAGCGCAAGCACGTACCGCGGCGGCGCGCTGTGGTGCGGGAACACCGCCAGCAGCGTGAACCGCACAAGCCGGGGAACCACGCAAGCCGACATGGAGATGGAAGGATTGCCGCTGCGAAAAATGTCGCTGTAGCGCCTGCACCTCCCGGTGGTGGCACGACACGGCGCGTGGCGTGGGGTATGCATTTTACTCGTAAAGGGTGCTCACCGCGACACCTCCAGGGCGGCTGGGGCAGCCAGGACGGCCGGAACGGCCAAGACAGCCGGCTTGGCGGGCGCAGCGGGAGCACCAATGTTAACGCGGGAGGTGGGGGCCAACACCGGGCGAGCTGCCGGGGTGGCTGGAGCACCAGAGGCTGCCTCGTCGCTGCCCACCGTGTACACCTGCGTGGGCAGCGGGTGGCGGAGACGCCATGCGCGACGTCTCTCCACAAACCAGCGCCGGACCTGGGCCGTCAGCATGCCGGTGGTGCTGGCAAGCGCCTCGATCTCGGCGTCGCCAGGACTTCTGTTCTTCTCGAACGCCTCCGTGAGAATCCCCTTTTGTTCCAGATCGCTGTCGTCGCTGCTGGAGTAGTGGTCAGCCGGCAACACCATGGGAGTGCCCTCCCTGCGGGCAAGCCGCCGCCGGTTCTGGAACCACAAAAGCACCGCTTTGTCCGGCACGTTGATCTGCGCCGAGATCTCGTCCCGCCGCTCCTTGGTGGGGGCCGCACACACTGCAAACTCCGCCGTCAACACCTCGAGCTCGTGCTGCGAGAACACGCGGCGCGTGCGCGGCGACACGGGAGGGTGCTGCGCCTGGTGCTGCTGGAACCACAACACCACCGTCTGTTCAGAAAGGCCAAGCTGCTGGGCAATCGAGGCTAGCGTGGCAGCGTCCGGCAGCCGGTTCGCCTCGGCCAACGCCTTGAGGCCAGAAAGCTGTGCCTCGGAAATGGCCACCGGGGCCGGCACGGCGGCGTCGCTCTTGGGGTCCTTCTCGGCGTAGTCGGTGGGCACCACGTACTCCGTCTTCTCCAGCAGCTGGCCACGGCGCTGCTGCTGTCTGCGGTTCTGGAACCACACGCGCACGGCGCGCTCCAGCATGCCCACCACCCCGGCAATCTCGCCGTAGCGCAGCGGGTCCGGTCCCGAGCACGCGTCAAACTCGCGCTGCAACACCGCAAGCTGCGATCCAATCACCGCCTGGCGCCGGCGGGGCTCGGGCAGCTGCGCCGCCTGGGCAAGCCGGAACCGCACCGTGTGGGGCGGCAGCGGCAGCTGCGGCACAGGGCGCATCGACGGCAGCACCACGTGCACCACCACATCCTGCTTGCCCTCGGCGCGCTGCTTGCGCAATGTCTGGCGCCGGTTCTGGAACCAGATCTGCACGGCCTTTTCGGACATGCTCACGCGGTCTGCAATCTCCTGGCGCTTTGCGCGGCTCGGCGTCTTGCACGCGGCAAACTCCAGCATGAGCACCAGCAACTCCATGGGCAGCGTGCGCCGGCGCTTGCGGCGGGCCAACTGCGCGTTGTCGATCGACGGTTCCTGCAGCGGGAAGGTGGCGGGCAGGTGCGAGATGAAGGCAAAGCTGCGCAGCGGCAGCGGTGCCGGGTGTGCGCTGGCGTGGCTGGCGCGCCGGGGCAAGGGCGTCACCGGCGTGTGGTGCACCGGCGGAGCCATGTGGGGGATGCTGTGCGGAGTGGGCGGCACCGGCGGGAAGCGCAGCGGCGTCGCCATGGCTGCGGGAGCTGGCGGCCACGCGGGTTTCTGGGTGTAGGCGTTGGCAAACAAATCGGTGATTCCCAGCTGGCACCGCGGAGGTGTCATCTGGGGCTGCGGCGGCGCCTGCGTCAACACCGTCAGGATCGGTGGGAGCGTGGTGTGGGGCTGCGGCGGCTGGGACATTCACGCTCGGGTGGAGAGGGGCGCGGAACTGCGGGCGTGGCAGGGGTATTTAAGGGGATCTGTTTGGGCGCTGGGAGCGTGGAGACACCCTGCAAGTGAGGTGCATGCAGATGCGCGCAATGTAAACAGGGCTGGTGCGCGTTTGGCGACCGTGGGGGCATTGGCGCGCGCAGGAGTGAGCTGCGGGGCATGGACCGGGGTGGGGCGGGTGGTCGGCGCTGCCGGGGCTCCATTGGCGCGTGTTTGCCTCTGTCGGGCCCGGGGCGGAGCCCACTGCGCGCCAGATCTCGTTGTGTCACGTCGCGGTTTGCAGCGTGCAGCGTGCATAAACACGAACCTGTGACGCGCGCAATACTCCCAGACGTAATTGTCCAGGAATGTAAATAATGACACCGCCTGGTAATGGGCTGCATGGGCGGGCACGGACAGTGTTGGGGGGCGCGGGGGTGGTGCGGGGTGCAGGACGGCCGTGTGCACGCTCTTTGGGTCTGCGGCGCAGGCCCACGCCTATGTGTGTTTTGACTCGTAGCGAGACTGGGCACGTTTGTAGTCTAGGCAGCCGACCCAAACCGACAACGGCTTTACACCGCATAACAAAGCACCTTGCAAACAACGTCCTGGCAAGTTGAGTCTCGTAACACCACACTCGCCCGCACCCCTCCTCATGCCTCTTCTCCCCTCGTTCTCGTCCCGGGCCGCGGTAGAGTGTTCCCCAGAACCAGCAGCGGCTTCGGTGCACGCTCTCTTGGAGCCCCGAAGCCCGCTTGTGCCCACACCCTCGCTCGCAGTGCGCCAGCACCCCGCCACCGTGGGCCGTTCTCCGCTGTGCAGCCTCGTTCTCAGCCACCCAGCCGTTTCCCGCAGACACTTTGCCGTGTTTGCCTCCACGCGCGGCGTGGTGTACCTCCACGACATGTCGCGACACGGGACGCTTGTGGACGGCCACCGGGCCCCCGCCAACCGCCCGGTTCCGCTTATGGATGGTGACGTCATCTCTATCCCCCATGGTCCCTGCTTCAAAGTCCACTCCGTCAGCAGGCACACCATGGCGTTGGCCACCACCGCCCGGTCCACTGTGAAGCTCGACATCCACAACGGCCGCTACGCCGCTGTCAAAACCGTGTATTGTCCCAACCGCACCCTCCAGGCGTCGCTCATCCGCAGACTCTCGCTTCTTGCCTGCTCGCCCCACCCACACATTGCCCAGATCCTTGCCGCCGTTCCTCACGAGACGGAGTTGCGGGTTGTCCAGGAGATATACCCCGGCGGCACTCTCTTCGAACACATGTGTCCCGGCGGCAACCAGTGGCTGCGCCTCCCTGAACTGGAACTGATGGTGATTGCCTTTCAATTGGTCTCGGCTCTTCACCACCTCCACTCACACCTCCACACCGCCCATTCACACCTCTCGCCTGCCCACGTCTTGTTTGTCTCCACTGTGCATCCCAGCCGGTGCGTGGTGGCTGGGTTTGGCGTTGCTCGCCTGGCCCACACCACGCCCTGCGGCGCTCCGGGTTACCGCTCCCCCGAGGCACTTGCAGCACCCATTGCACACACCGCTGCGCCTGCCGACGATATGTGGGCCTTGGGGGTCATTCTCCACACCATGCTAAGCGGGGCTCGACCCCTCGAGCAGGTCGAAGACGCCGAGTGGGGCTCCCAGCAACATGAGACTCCAGCCAGCGAGCTCGACGACTCCATCTGGCATGGAACCAGCTCCCTGGCTCGCAAGACAGTGTGCCAGCTTCTCAACCCCCACCCCCCAAGCCGACCAGCGCCAACAGGCATTCTCAACGGCGGGTGGATGTCATCCCACCATGCCACGCTCCACCTCGTTCACCAGAAACTACTCCAAACACTGGGATGGCGTCAAAACCACTAAACGTGTATTGCTCTAGCCCTCATACCCAACGACACCCTCCAACAACTTCATCATCGCCACCACCTTCTCCTCCTCAAGACGCTTGCACACCACCTGCAAACCCACAGGACCGCCGTGGGTGTACTCCGGGTCGTAGCCCGCATGCACATACGCATCCGTCTCGTTGCGCGGCGTGTACTCGGTGTCCACCACATCCACTTCCTTGTCAGCACGGGTCACCGGGAAGGTGCCCGCCGCATAGTCCATGGCGTTGAACGGCAGCGTGTAGCCCACATAGCGGAACTCCCCACCCTTGACACTGGCGAACGGCGTCGTGGGCATGATCAAGGCATCGATGGGGCGGCCAGTAGACGTGGTGGCCTTGGTGTCGCTCCACCGCTGCGTGTACTTGTTCACCAACTCGGTGCGCTCGGCATGCAAGTCCCACAACAGCGCCACCCCCATCTCCTTGGTGGTTTCGTACAAAGCCATGTCGGCAAAGAAAGGCTCCTTGGCCAACGCAACATACTCCCGCACGTGCTTCCCGCCGTCCGAGAGGAAGAACTCGGTGATGAGCTCTGACAACCGGAGGTGCTCGGTGGGCTCCCACTCCACCACCTCGTGGCCTGCCGCCTTCAACTTTGCCACCACCTCATCCACCGCGCGGAGCACCGGCGGCGTCGGCTTCACGTAGCCATCGTCCCGGACCACACCAAACACCAACTTCTTGGGCAAGTCAACAGGGACCCACGGAATCGGCACGCACTTGGCGTCGCGTTCCCACGGCTTGGTGTCCACCACCAACTGGCAATAGTGCTCCAAGCTGGCAAGCAGAGCACAAAGCGGGCCGTTGACCGAGTTGACCAGCTCCAAACCAGGGAGCCCCAGCCGGCCACCGTAGGTGGGGAACCGGCCCAACAGGGGTCTGAGCGACCACAAGTTCTGGAACAGACCAGGAATGCGCACCAGGCCGCCAATGTCGGTGCCGACGCACACAGGCGAGCCCTTCAACGCCAGGAGCGCTGCAGCACCCCCCAGCAGTCCTCCAGCCAGCATGCCACGGTGCAAGGGATTGGTGGTGCGGCCCCACAAGTGGTTGACGGTGTCGGCCATCATCATGGCGGGCGGCACGTTGGTCTTGCAGTGGATCACCGCACCCAACTGACGAAGAAGCGTCACCAAGACCGCGTCCGTGGGCATTCCGGTCTCGGGCACAAACGCCCACCCGGAAAAGCCCACGCTGGAGCCCACACCGGCCACGTTGATGTTGTCCTTCACCAGGATAGGCACGCCGTGGAGCGGCCCCACCACCTTGCCGGTCTTGCTGAACTCCTCGTCCAACTTGCGGGCGTCCGCAAGCGCCTCCTCAAACATCACCTCCGTGAGACAGTTGGTGAGTTGCTGGGCAATCACACACCGGTGGCAGAAGGCCTTGGTCACCTGCTCGCTGGTGTACTTGCCGCTGGCGATGGCCTCGGCAAGCGGCTTGAGATCCGTTTCGGTGATCTCCACTTCCTCGGGGCTGAGATGGCCCGAGGTGCTGGGGAACAGCACCACATCGAGCACGTCGGCACCGGGGAGCTCGTGGTCAGGCACAAGCCACTCCTTCGGGAGGAGAGCGTCGCGCTCGGCAACCTTCTTGGTGGAAATGTCCTGATATGTCAAGGCAGTCATGGATGTGTGTGTGGCACGCGGTGCTGGAGGGCGGGGAGGCAAGCGGTATATATACGGGCGTGCGGAGGGCTGGCACGAAGGAGATATGTCCGTAGGGGCGGAGTTAGCGCGGAGACACCGCGTGTTGCCCGATTGGAGCGGGACGTGCGCCAGGGGCTGCATAATCGTGCATGCTGTATCCGAGCCGCGTGGGGGCATCGTGCATCGGCGCACAGCAACCGTTGGGCCGAGACCTACCCCAACGGCTCACTGGTGGCGTCCAAGACCCGGGCAAAAACCTCGCCGAGTTCCTGCTGGTAGCCCTCGATCTCCGCCTTGGCTGCCTCCTCGGTCACACTCACACGCACGGTGCTGGCAAGCGCCTCCAAGCGGATCTGCAGCGTCACGTCCATGACTGCACGTTGCTCCGCGCCTGGACTTGCCTCCGACAGGAACGTGTACCCCGTTGCCAAAAACGCAAGCTTATCATCAAGGTCGTCTAGGAAGCGTAACAACAACAGGACATTCCGAGGGGTGACGCCCAACTTGGCAAGGTAATCCGGGAGAAGCCCAGCGACCAGCATGAGGTACTGGTCCTGCCCCTCAAAGGCATAGCGCGGCGGGAGCAGCCACCACACCGCATTCACCACCTGGTGGAGGTGGAGGAGGATATCCGAGAGGACGTCCTCGTTGGGCTCGACAAACAGCCGGACATACAGGCGCTGCACCTCCAACATGGCCGCGTCGAGCTTGGCGGTGAGGTGATCAAACTGGCTGGCCAGCATGCGGGTGCGCCCATCCTGACGCGGGTCGGTTGGCCTGATAAGAAGCTGCAGGTCGACAATTGCCGCCGCGGGAAGGGGTATATCGGCATCCCCAAACAGCCTTTTTCGCCCCGCCACCAAAACCGCCAGGACGGCGGCAGGACTGTTTGTGGGACTGTCCAAGTCGGGGTTGAGGTCCAAGGCTGCATCCATCACCCCGCCATCGTCAGCAATCTCGGTATCGCTCGGTGGGTGTACCGGCGTGGGAGGGTCGCCCAATCTCGACATCTGGCAAGAGCAGGTCACAGGACCACAGGTCACAGGACCACAGGTCACAGGATCAGGCGTGCTATTATAAACGGACTGCGTGCAGGAGAACTCTGCACGCCAAGCGTTGCATAATTGCAGCGTGCATGCACCCGCATGCATACACGGCTTGCACAGACTGACCGATCTGGTTGTCGGTGCTTGTTCCGATAGCAGATAACGCGCCGCCACCGCCGCACACCAGCCGCACGGCCTATAAGTACCCCCGCCCAGCCATGCTGTTTCTATCATCCACCATCATGTCTGCTGTTGCTCTCGTCAAGGGAATCCGCAAGGTTGTCTGGGGCGAGCCGCCCGAGTCCAAGGAGGAGCGTCGCCTTCTCTTCAAGATCGACGTGTTCGTGCTCTCGTTTGTCTGTCTCAACTACTGGGTCAACTACCTCGACCGCACCAACGTTGCCAATGCGTACGTGTCCGGCATGAAGCTGGACCTCGGCATGGTCAAGGACCAGTACAACATCGTCAACACCTGCTTCACCGTGGGCTACGTCGTGGGCATGATCCCCCACAACTTGATTCTCCTC
This sequence comes from Limtongozyma cylindracea, assembly GCA_030572215.1. Taxonomy (NCBI): domain Eukaryota; kingdom Fungi; phylum Ascomycota; class Pichiomycetes; order Serinales; family Debaryomycetaceae; genus Limtongozyma; species Limtongozyma cylindracea. Next base: position 62,465 of record JAJLZO010000180.1, read on the forward strand.
AAGGTGCCGCCGCGGTACTGGCTTGCCTTCTGCTCCTTTGCCTGGGCATTGCTCACCCTCGGCATGTACAAGGTGACCAGCTACCAGCAACTCTGTGTCATCCGTTTCTTCCAGGCGCTCTTCGAGCTGCTGACCTTCAGCGGCACCCACCTCATTCTTGGCTCGTGGTACACCGAGAAGGAGCTTGCCAAGCGGGCTGCCATCTTTACCCTGTCCGGGTTGATGGGGCTGTTGTTCCTGCTGTTCATGCAGCTGGCCATCTACACCAACATGGACGGCAAGAACGGGCTTGCGGGCTGGCGGTGGTTGTTCATCATTGACTTTGTCATCACCATCCCCATCTGCATCTACGGCCTTGTCTTCTTCCCGGACTTCCCCACGCTGGAGCTGCTGTGGTTGTTCACGCCTGAGGACCGCGCCTTGGCCCGCAAGCGCGTCAAGCCCGTGGCCCACTCCAAGATGGACTGGTCCGTGATCAAGCGCGTTGTTGGCAACTGGCACTGGTGGTTGTTCCTGGCCTTGTGGGTCTTTGGTGGTGAGAACGAGTCCTACTCCACCAACTCCCTCTTTGCCCTCTGGTTGGCGTACGAGGACTACACCGTGCCCCAGCGCAACCACTACCCCATGGGCATCTACGGTGTTGGCATCTTGGCCACCTTTGTGGGGGCTCTCTACATTGACGGCACGGGTGCCCGCTACCACTGGCACGTGGCGGTGTTCATTGCTGGGGCGTTGATCGTCCTGACAATCATGTTGCTTGCTCGTCCCATGGACACGGCCGTGGTGTACGCTGCCCACTACATCCTGGGCTTTTCCTACGCCGGCCAGACCGCCTTTTTTTCCTGGGCCAACGTTGTGTGCTACCAGGATCTCCAGGAACGTGCTGTGGTGTTGGCCTCCATGAACATGTTCCTGGGTGCCGTCAACGCGTGGTGGAGCATTGTGTTCTACGGCGCCGACACCGTGCCCAAGTGGCGCCGCGGCTGCTATGCCATGCTTGGCTCCACCATCGCCTCGGTCTTGTTGGCGGTGGCCATCCGCTACTTGCAGCTCCGTGACCAGCGCAAGATGCCGGCCGACGAGGAAGGGGTCGAGGTAGCGCACGAGATCGACTCCGACTCTCCCTCTCACGAGAGCCTTGCCTACCAGGTGAACGAGAAGGCTTTGGCTGGGTAGTGTATTCAATCGATTGTGTAAGATCATAGGCTGTGTCGCAAGAGGCCTGCGAGATCCTCCAGCTGCGAGCCGTGTGCCACCACCGTGCCGTCTGCAAGGAGACCGACACAGACATCTAGCAGTGTCAGCCATTCTGAAACACGCGCCATGGCAGGTGCCCACAGGGGGTGGATCTCCAGAGCAGGAACAACCACAGCTGAAGCATCCGCCACTCGCCGAGCAAGCGCTTCGAGCTGTGCTTCGGCATCCGCCACAGCGCCATACGCCGCAAGCACACAGTGGTTGCCTTCGGTCTCGATCGCCACAAAGCCACCAAACTCCGCTCGCTCCACCTCCTGTGCCCACTCGGGAAACGCTGCCACAAGCCCCTGAACCGCAGCATCCACAACTACAGCGCAGGTACGAGGAGCGCCTGCCAACTCGACCCACTCCCCAAGAACCTGCCTGGCCCGGTCAGCACCGGACCCACTCACCCTCCATCCTTTCAGAACCCTCCGCACAAGCGCGCCGGTGCGTTTGGAAACGCTGGCCACGCGCCAGTCGTGTGGCCCCAGAACCCGCGTCGTGAGGTCACGAGTCATGCCCTTTGTGCGGGGCGCGTTGCCAAGGTCCTTTCCAAGCGCTTTTGCCAGGCGCAATGCCAGGGCCGTATCCAGCAGTGGATCTAGGGCCGAGAACCTCACAGAGCATTCCGACGCGGAGTGCGTGAGCTCTATCTGCGCGTGGTTTGCGTCGGCAATGCGCTGCATGTGTTGTTTCCACGCAGGCTGGCCAGTCCATGGCAATAGTTCGCTGGGAACCTGCCATTGGGAGTGGTTGGTCTCGAGGGAGGCAGCAGAGGCAGACAATTGCACCGTGGCATCTGCCACCGCGCCGCAGTCCCGACCCACCACTTGGAGAAGTCTTGATGCGCCGTTCATCGGTACAGCCGAAACCTCCAAATGCTCCAGAACAATCAGGCCATAATCAATCCATCCAGGGGTCTCGACAAACCCGACAAACGCCCCGGCGTTCACATCGAGGGAAACAGCACTTCCCCGCTCTGCAGGGCCGAGTGCCGACCGCATCATTGCAGCCATTACCTCAACAGCGCTGTCCAAGCCCCGCTTTCTGCTTCCTCGTGGCAGTCCGAGCTGTTGGATGGCGCTGGTAATGTCGCTTGCAAATTGTCGGACGGCCTGCCAAGCCACGGTCGGCGAGGGTCCCATCACTGTGCACTGGCAGAGACCACCCACCTCCTCCCCGACAAAGTACCGCACTCCCGGAGCTGTCTCCGGAAAGCGCATCAGTGCAGGGATGGTCAAGGTGGCAGACGTGGCTCGTAGGGCGGCTCGGTGCGCAAGTATTTGCGTGCGTGCCTTGGCCACAGCCGGTCCATGCCCGTATATAGTGGCACGGCACCCATCCACAGACACGGCAACAGCCAATTGCTGTTCCACACAAGACGCGCGGGAACCAGACCACGCCACAAACAGGGCCAGCGCCGGGTCCAGGTGTTCCACCACACAGGCGGTGGCTTTGACCAGCTCGGCCCACCGTCTGACAGCCGTATCCACGGCCGCAAGCACCGCCGACGAGTGTGCACTGACAACATACACGTGCGCGTTGCGAATGTCGAGGTCAAAGCTGGTGGCGGGGACGCCGGCGGTGGCGCCGATGCGCTCGAAAGTGGCAGCACGGGCGGCTGGGTTGGTGACGAGCCGAGCAACGTTCTCGTCAAGGTGCCCTGCAGCCACCTCACGCCACTCGGGAGCAGCCACGCGGTTCCGGAGAATGGCAGCAGCACGGGACACGTCGGCAAGAAGCCCGCCATTGATCGCCACCTCGTCGGCCCCAACACACACCGACACGCCGCACGCCTCCTCGAACGCCTGCACGCCGGCAGGAAACAACCGGGCAGAACGCACGCCTGCGGTGCGCACGGTCGCCAAGGGCCCCCGCGCCACGGAGGCCACTCCGCGCACAGACCAAAACCCGAGCTGAGAAGCCGTAATCGCTGGGGTATTTTTGCAAGCCCATCGCATCTTTCCATGTGGTGGACGAGGCGCGAACCCGAGCCGCTCGCGGCGCTCCCGCAGGACCTCCGGGAGCACTTGGAAACCACCACCGCGCGGTTCCGGCGGGCCATGTGGCAGGAGCAGCACGTGGTGCCCGAGGTGGTGTACGACCAGCGCAACCCTGAGGCGGTGGCGGCACACGAGGAACTCAAGCGCTTCAAGCGCATGTTCACCGCCACGCAGATGGCCATGGCCAACTGCCAGCCGGTGCGGGAGGCAGCAAACGAGGTGCGGCGCGAGCACCCGTTCTCCAAGACCGCGGTGCAGGCGCTGCTGTGGCACACCAAGTGCACTGCGGCGCAGCGGGAGGCGCTTCTTGCCTTGGGCTTTGAAGACGCGGTGCTGCTCGGGCAGGCGGGCGCCATCAACAACACAGTGCAGGCGGCGTTTGTGCGGCACTACGGGGCGTACGGCCTGCGCCTAGGCGAGGAGGGCTACAACCCGTACCACCAGTTCATGGCCGAGGTGGAGCAGCAGCGCGAGGCGGTGTGGGCTTAGACGACGTGTATATATAGCAGGCCAAACCCCCAGCGCGGGCAGTGTCATCAAACCCAGCCCACGTTTTACCCGCATCTGGAACAGTTCCTCCTTCTTTACACATGGCTGTCAAAATACCGCGCTGTGCCGCGGTACTCCTCTTGTTTGTGACCCAGGTGCTTGGTGCCGTGGTGGAGGAGTTGCCCTACGACGCGGAGGCTCTCCGTGCGCTTGGTCTTTCGCCCCAGCCCCCTGTGCGCATTGTGTCCAAAGAGGGCGCGACCAAGACCCTCCACGGACGCTTTCTCCACATCACCGACATCCACCCGGACCCCTACTACAAGGAGGGGCTGCTGTTTGACGAAGCCTGCCACCGCGGCAAGGGAAAGGCCGGGGCGTATGGCGACGCAATGATGGGCTGCGACTCGCCCGTGGCGTTGATGAACGAGACCATTGCGTGGATTGAGCACCACCTTGCCGACAAGATCGACTTCATCGTGTGGACCGGCGACAACGTGCGCCACGACAACGACCGGCGGATCCCCCGTACAGAGCAGGCCATTTTCGACCTGAACCAGGACGTGGCGGAGCGCATGTTGGGGGCATTCAAGCACAACGACAACCCGGACCCGCGCCACCTCGACGTGCCGTTGGTGCCGCTGTTGGGAAACAACGACGTGTATCCCCACAACATGTTTGCGGCCGGTCCCACGCTCCAGACGCGCGAGCTCTGGCACGTCTGGCACGACATGGTGCCGCCGGAGCAGTTGCACACGTTTGTCACCGGAGCCTACTACTTTGCCGAGGTGGTGCCGAACCAGCTTGCGGTGTTGAGCATCAACACCTTGTACTGGTTCAACTCGAACCCGTTGGTGGACGACTGCGACCGCGCCAAGCAGCCGGGATACCAGGCGTTCCAGTGGCTCGGTGCGGTGCTCACAGAGCTCCGCGAACGCAACATGAAGGTCTGGTTGCTGGGCCACGTGCCGCCGGTGCCCAAGAACTACGACCCCACCTGCTTGCGCAAGTTCACCGCGTGGATCCACGAGTATCGCGACATCATTGTGGGCGGCGTCTACGGCCACATGAACATCGACCACTTCTATCCCTTGGACTCGGTCAAGGCGTACCAGCTGATCAACAAGAGCTTTGGCTTGGCCGTGGACGGCGAGTTGGAGGAGTTGCGCGGGTACGCTCCGGAGGAGTTTGTTGCCACCGATATTTCCGAGTGGGTGGACGAGATGGAGGAGCCCATGGTGCATGCAAACGGAGGCGTGCCGCTGGGCAAGGTGGGCTACCTTGAGGACATCCGCGAGGCGTGGTATGCCAAGATCAAGGGCAAGCGCGCCAGTCTCGAGCACTCCCACCGGTACGCCATTGCCCACATCAGCGCCCTGGTGGTGCCGACGTTCAACCCGGGGTTCCGGGTGTGGGAGTACAACACCAGCGGGATTGCCGACGCCATGGAGCGGGCCGAGCAGCAGCCTCCCCGCGAGCTGTGGGGCGAGTTCTTTGCGCGCGTGGACCAGGAGTTTAAGGCCGACGACGAGGTGAACCCGCTTGCTGCCAAGCCGCTGTACGACAAGACCTTCCCCAAACGGCTGCCGGCAGACATGCCGTTGGGACCGGCGTACACACCGCAGACCTTCCTGCCGGTGCGCTACGTGCAGTACTACGCCGACCTCCAGTCGATCAACAAGGGCAAGGAGCCGTTTGGCTACCAGGTGCAGTACTCCACGGACGACTATGCCATGGAGCTGTTGCTTGTGGACGACTGGCTCGACCTCGGGCGAGACCTTGGAAAGCCTGTGAAGAAGGACAAGAAGAAGGGCAAGAAAAAGGGCAAGCGCGACGAGTCGGGAAAAGCCAGGCGGGCAGCCGTACCAGAGACCGCTGTCCGCCTGTCTTCCCTGCTCTGGAAGGTCTTTGTGGCCAATCTGTTTATTCGCAGCGGGTACGAGAACACGAAGAACGCGTGAGGGGCATGGCAACGCTTGTGCTGCCACAAACAGCCTCCATCCGCCTCCACCTGTTTCTCAATGGCTCTCTCCCCACCCAGGGAGTACGGCCAGGCCAGGTTGGTGACGAACTGCGTGCTCATCCACTTGGGGCTTGTTGGTGTGGTGCTGGTGGTGGCAATGGCTGTGTATGTGGTGCGGGAATACTGCCTCTGGATGCGGGCTCGGGACTCAAGCCCCAGTCCGGCCGTGGGGGGGTGGGATTCGAAACAAGCCCCGGAGACAGTCCTGGCGCGACCCTTGGAGGCCCCCCTGTTGGCCCACACCGCGTACCAGGCGCTTGGGTTCCTGAGGCCACCGATGTGGTTGGAGGTGGTGCCCCCGGAGCCGAGCTCCAGCAGCAGCAGTGGGTCTTTCTCCAACATGCTCCGAACGCGCTCAGGACTGCTGCCGGCCGTGCGCTTCCCACCGCCGGTGCAGCGTTACCTGGTGGAGTTCTTGTTGATGGTAAACTCCCGCTGCCGCCCGGAAGCTCCGCAGTGGAGGGATCGCGCCGTCGCCAGCGCGATGACGACGACGATGACCGTGCCCAGGATTCGCCATCCGACGCTCTGGAGCGTCGAAAGAACGATTGCTGTGCTTGCCCCGTTGGTATGCGCCCACCCCCAGGTATGGGCGGTGGGCCTCGCCGGCGTTGGCGGCACCACGGGCCCCACCGCCAACGCCAACGTGTTTGCCCCATCGTACGGTCGCTTGGTGCAGACGCTCGCGTCGCGCCTTCTGCAGGTGATGGCGGTGCTGGGCAGTGCCCTGCCCCTTTTGGGAACCACGCTTCTCCAGTTCGTGTGGGCCCACTGGGTGTGGGCGAACGGGATGGTGCTGGCCGGCGTGGTGCAGGACTGGCGCGAGAGCTTCTGGCACCCCCAGGCCCCGCCAACAGCACCCGTGAGCACGCTCACCGCCACCGCCGTCGCGGTCCTCCTCCACGCCGTCCCGGGCCGCGGCCTCCATGCAGCTGCTGTGGCAGTGTTGGCCGCCATGGCCCGCACGGCCCGCTGCCACGCGTACCTCGAGATGGTCCCGGCCCTCGTGGCCCCCCTCCCAAGCGCCGGCAGCAACACGCGGCAGGCGTTGTACAGCACAATGGCGGACCTTACGGCCCGCCACCAGACCTGCTGTATGGAGGAATGCACGACGGACCCCTGTGGGGAGCCTCGTGGGGCAGCGGCGGCTGGGACGGTCAGCCGTGGGGTGGGAGCGGAGGAGGATGGGGTCCGGGATACGGTGATGGCGATGGTTCTGGGTTTGGTCCGCCTCCGCCCGGAGGTGGCGGCATGGGTGGAGACGCTGACAGCTGCTACATGTGCTGCAAATGCCGGCGCCGGTGCTGGGAAGCCCAGCAGGCCCAGGAGTTGCAGCATGCCTACCAAGTGCAGTTCCAACAGGCCCAGCTCCAACAGGAGCCCGAGGGGGGTGCCCGGCGCGTTGTGAGACGGGTGGAAGAGTGGATGGAGGGTGTGCCGCGGGTGTGAGAGCGGCGGTGTGGCCGAAAGCAAGCTGCTGGTTTGTGCGTTTCAATCAATGTTCCTACGACTGGGAGTAGTCCTTCAAGATGCCAATCATGTGGACGTTGGTGGTCTTGCCGCGGCGGGGTTTCTTCTGCTTGCGCTCCACGGGGGCCGCCACCTTGACCGCCATGGGGTCCATGCTTGACGGCTTGAGGCCCATGGCAATCAAGCCCTTGTAGATCTGGTCGGGTTCCGGCGGCCGGAGCTGTGTCCACATTTCCACAAACTTGGGCTCCACGCCGCCAAGCCGCGGGCCGTTGTTGGGCCACACCAACCGCGGCTTGTTCTCCTTCTTGGTGCGCAGCACAATCACATGGCCCTCCTCCTCAAGCTGGTCGATGGCGGCGTGGCAACCGGACCAGCCGTCTTCGAGCTCCTTGACGGGAGTGCCTCGGAACGTGGGCTGTTGTCTGAGGTAGCGAAGAAGATCGTCGGCCGAGTGGATGTTGTGGAACAGGGTGTACTGGAGTGTCTGGGCCTCCCGGTCATACACAATCCGGTCCACCTTTTGCATCAACGGGATGAGCCGCTCGCGGATGTTGGGCACACCCGGAAGCTCCTGCTGGAGACGCGCCACCAGCACAGGCTCGTCGCTCTTTTTGATAAACTCCACGGCAATCATGAAGTTGGCGCTGAGCTGTGCCAGCAGGCCCGCCGCCACCGGACCCACGGGCGTGGGCCGTGCCTTCTTCACCACCGGCACCGGCGCCGGCGCCGGGCGCTTGGCAGCCGGCATCGCCACAGTCCGCTTCTGCGGAGCTATGTCCTTCTTCCGGAGCTGGTTCTTGAACGTGAGAAGCAGCGACAGGAGGTCCGACATGGGCTCGATGACCAGGAGGAGGTGTCCTGAAGAAGGCGCAAGACGGTTCGGTTTGCGCCAGACGGCTCGATCCACGCACGACACTTTTTTCTCGATGGCGTGTGGCGTGTGCTTCGTTGCCAGTGCTCGCTACAAGTGCCCCGGGTGCGGCGTGGCAACGTGCCTGGTGCCCTGTGTCCGGCGGCACAAGGAGGCCAGCGGGTGCAGCGGCAAGGTGGACGTGACGGCGTTCCGCCTGCGGAACGACTTGACGCTGGAGGCCGTGCAGCGCGACTACAACTTCTTGCAGAGTGCCGTGCGGGCTGTGGAGGTGGGCAAGCGTGTGGGAGAGGCATCGTCGCGCACAAACAAGCGCCAGAAAGGGGCGCTGGGTGTGGTGGTGCGCCGCGGGGTTTGGGTGGCAGAGCTCCCTGCGGGCATGTCTCGCTCCAGCAGAAACCTGAGTGGCTATGACAAGAAACGGGGCACGTATATGTGGACCGTGGAGTGGTGCGTGGGCAGCCAGGAAACAGAACCGCCCCTGGGTCTGCTGGTGGTGGAGGTGAACCGCTCGGTGGTGCTGGTGCAGCGTGTATTTACACGGGTGGGGGAAGACACAAAGGTCAAAGACGGTGTGCCGTGGGACAAGCTAGAGGCGGGGCACAGTGCGCCTCGCTTCTACCTCAAGGAACACTCTGTCACCAGCCACACTCCATACACGGAGATCGACGGCGAGGCGCCTCTATCCCTGGTGGTTGCCGGCAAGACGGTGCTTGAGTTCCCAACGGTGTGGATCGCCACGTCGCCTTGGAGCCTCCCGTATCCAGGCGAGGAGTTTCCTGTCGCTGCTGTCCCCACGCCTCTCCCCTCTACTTTTTCTTCAACGTCTGACGCTCCATCTCCTTGAACTCCTTCTCCATGGCATCGCGGTACTGGGTGTGGTACTGCTCAAGCTTCTTCACCAACTTGCGCTCGTCGTCGCTGCCCTTCTGGTCAAGTCCCTTCATGTACCGCTCACGCACCTTGCTGAGCGTGCCCCGGGACCCCAGCTTGTACTTGTTAAAGGCTGCCTTGAGCTTGGTGGCGATTTCCATCTGCCGCTCCATCAGCGGCGGCGGGAGCGGCACGGCCACGCCATGAGGGTTGTGTTCGTCCGCCATGGGAGTGAACCCCTTGTTCATGGCCGCAACTGCCAGCACCACCTGCTTCACGTCGTGTGGATCGAACACAGTGATGGTGAACTGCCGGCCAGGTCCCAACAGCGTCTGGGCCACGTCTGTGAACGGCAACTCCTCCTTCTTCACGCGCACCACAAGCAGGTCGAACACCAGCGGGTCGCTGCGGTCGCTTTTGATCTGCTCGAGCTCCTTGCGGTGTGCCTCGAGCACCTTCTTGTAGTCCGCCTCCACGGCCTTGAAGTCAACCTCCGGCACCACGCGGACCGGCGTTTCCTCCTCCTCTGCATCCCTGCCCTTGCCCTTGCCCTTCTTCTTCTTGGCAAGAGACGGAGTGCTGGTGGAAATGCTCCGCACGGCGGTTGCCCGCGCGCCAGTGTTCGCCGCGGCCATTGCCGCAGCCTGCAAGCCCAAGAACAGCCGCAACATGGTCGTGTGGTTTTTCTCATCTCCATGCGCCTCCATGCATATCCATGCGCCTCCATGCGCCTCCCTGTACCTTCCTGCACCTTCCTGCACAGGCCCTGGGCTGTTTGTGGACCCTGGACTCGGGCCCAGCCGCGCCAGCCGCCTTCTCTCCTTCCGATCGGCATGCTGCTGCCTGCGCTTCTTCTGCTAGTGTACGAGGAGCTTGTGCTGACCGAGCTCCGGTTCGTGCAAGACCTCGAGCTCTTCGTGCAGAGGCTTGAGCAACACCTCAACGCTGGCTCCGCCGTAGCGTACGCCCACGCCGTGTTTGTGTGTCTAGCTGCCCACCACCTGCGGTTGTACAGCCTTCTTGCGTCCCCCAACGCCACTCTTGCACTGCTGGCTCTCGTGGTGGCGGACGAGGCAGTGCCGCGTTTCTTGTACACCAGGTACACCTACATCTCGCCGCGAGTGCGCCGTCTCGCTCACACACCCGCCATCTCGACCCGGGACCTCCTGCTGGCCCTGTTGCTAACGGCTCCCATGCGTCGCATCACCGTGTACCCCTTGCTTCTCAAGCGGCTTGCACAGCACGCCCCCCACAACACGCACTGTTACTTTTCCCAGTGCCACGCCAAGCTCTCGAGACTGGTGGCTGCCGTGAACGCCTCGGCAACCCTAAGAGGGCTTGGGAGCTGGGACGGAGCCGCTCTGCTTGCGTGGCCCGCTTGCATGCGGCCCGCACTCACAGCACCACTCTTTTCTGGCTCTCTTCTTGCCTGTTGGGTGGAGAACGGTGCCACGGGCTGCAGGGTCACCACCCACATGTGTCTGTGCTTCTTGTACCCCCACCATTTCTTGGTGGCGGAGGAGAGTCTGAGGGCCGACCAGCGGGTGTGGTGGTGTGTGGACCTTCGGGCAGCGGTGGTGGTTCTGGAGCTAGCCAATCCGGCGATGGAGGCGTGGCAAAGGTCTGGGAACGACTATGCGTCTACGGGAATGGTGGTGGTGCCGGTTCACCGCCGTCTCCATCCATACACCTTCAAGATGGTGGCGGAGCGGCAATTCGCCAGGTTCGAAGTGGTGTTGGCTGCTGCCGACTCGCAAGCACACTGCAGCTGGACTCTTCTGCTCCACGAGTTGGTGAGGCTTGTGAACAGCCCCTACGTCCCCAGTAGCACCCGGCCGTACCCTGCGTCGCAGTCCGGGGCCACGGCGACCGTGGTTGTTCCTCCAGGTGCTGTGCCCCGCGAGGTGTGTGTGGCGCGCACCGCAGGGCGGAAGGTGCGCGGCCGTGCAGGCACCAGCAGCTATTCAGGCAGGACGGTGCCGGTGGAGCTTGTCTACAACCCCCCCAGCCGTCGGCGGTGCTACGAATGGTCTTTGGGACACAGGCCTCGTTCATGACTACACAGACCCCCGGTGGGAATCGTTGGTGGAGTTGTACGTGTGGCCACCCACCTTGGCGTTGTGGCGGCACTCGCCCTTGGTGAGAATGGTGCGGATGGCCGTGTCGAGGTTGGTGGAGTCAAAGGTATTCTCGAGCTGGGCCTTGCTGGCCTCCTCGAGCACCCCCTCCAGGCCACCGGTTCTGGTGGTAAACACCTTGTAGATGCTCACAACGTCAATCAAGGGAAGAGAGTTGTCGCCCTTGCGGAGAGCGTCCACCGCGGCAGTCGACTCGGCAAGGGCAATGAACAGCTCGTCCGAAGACGGCGCCTTGTAGAAATACTTGACTGCGGACATTGAGGGTGGATTGAGACGGGCTGAGTGAACTGGAACAAGCGGGGTGCCAGGCAGCCCCTTATATATGCGCTCCCCTCTGTTTTGGTTGCTGTGGGGTGACTTGCTCTGGTGGCAAGAAGCAGAACACAGGCACGCCACACGGCGCACAATGACGTAAGCCTGCGGAGGATGCAGAAGGTGTATTCTACTCCATCTCGGCCGGTCCAACCACCGTGCCCTACTCCTCCTCGTTGCGCTCCTTGGCCTCGGCCACAAGCTTGGCCCAGTCACTGTGGACAAGACACCATGTCTGCACCAACATCAGACACGTCACGCCCACCAGGAGCCCCAACCACAACCCACCCACCTTCAAGTCGCAGCCAAAGGCAAGGTATGCTTCGGTCGGCGTGGCCACGACGTAGTACAGCACCAACAGAATAATCCCCGACAAGGCCTGCCGGCCCTGGCCGCGCATGCTCCCGTTGAGCCCCACGTTCACGGCATCGATCACCTGGAGCGGAAGAAAATACGCCAACAGCTGGAGCCATGCCGCGCGCACCACCGGGTCCTTGGTGAACAGGTCCACGAGGAAAAAGCGGCCAAAGTATATCCACGCAACGTTGAAGAACCCGACAAGAAGCAGCATCATTGCAAGACACCGCCCGACAATGATGGCGTTGTGAGCAACCCCGCTGCCCAAGTAGTGCGAGAGACGCGTGGCGCCCGTGATGGCGCTGGCAAACGGCACCTGGAACGCCAAGCCGGAGAGGAGAATGAAAATGGCCTGTGCGTCCAACTCCACCACTCCGAACTGTGCTGCCAAGAACGTGAGCACCTCGAAGGCGAACGCCTCCGCCTCCACCATGATCACGCCGGGAATGGCCAACCGGAAGATCTGCCCCCAGTTGGTGAAGCACAGCGCCACCAGTGGCGGAGTGTGCCAGATCTCCTTGCCACCAACAAACACCACATACCCCACAAGGAGCAAGCACTGGACGTAGTAGGTGGCGGCAAGCAGCACGGGCGCACCCACAAATCCCATGTTGAACCGAGTGTCCAGCACAATGAGCAAGTAGTTGAGGCCGATGTTGAACGGAACCAGCACAATGTTGATCCACGTCCCGGCCGTGAAGATGCCCTGGCACTGGAGATAGCGCTTGCCCACCTCAAACATAGCCACGGCCGGAAGCCCGGGCACAAGGCACTGGAGATAGATCAGCGCAAGCCGCACGGTTTCGGCATCGTCCACAAACGGGGCAAGAATCCACCGAGAGCACCCCATCACAAGGCCAATGGGGATGAGAAGTAACATGAGAATCGCCAGACACCGCGCGAGATACAAGCACACAAGACGGTAGTTCCCGGCGCCATATGCCTGTGAACACAAGGTGTCGAGGCAGGTGGTGAAGCCTGCAAACACACACGGTGCCAGGGTGACAAAAACCACCCGCCCCACTGCCACGGCACCAACTGCCTCGGTCGAGATCTTGGTGACAAAGTACAACGCCAGCACGTTGAGCAGAAAGCTGAGGATGAAGGTGGCCTGCATCGGCAACAGGTTCATCACGAGGTAGAACATCTCACGCCTGTAGGTTGTGGGGCAGTGGAGCATTTCTGTGCGGTGCTCGCGGTCGTCGTTCACCACGCTGGTGCTGCCGTCGGTGCGCAAGAGCGGCGTCAGCTCGTGGTGGTGCGGTACCTTGGCCGGCACGTGGGTGTGCGGGTCTGCTTCAGGGTCGCTCAGCATAGCTGTGTGGAATACGAGCAGTCAACCCGGTTTATATGCAGCGAGAGGGACACCTGTGAGCAAGACAGCAGTGAGTCACTGGTGTCGGGCTGGTGGCGAACAAAAAATTACAGATAGCCACAGTATCCACGCACGGCATCAAGGCTGCATGTATCGTGCGTCAGACAAAGGGCTTATGCACGTCGCCATGCAGGCATGCATGGCCATCGGGCCGCACCGTTCGATGGTTGACAGACACAGCGTGTCACTGGCGGGCGTGTCACCGGCCGCACGAGCCATTCGAGGAATGCGTCACCGGCCACACGAGCCATTCGAGGAATGCGTCACCGGCCGCGCGGGTCATCTGTTGAACGTCTTGCCAGCTACGCACCAACTAAACACCAGCGCCACCGACTAGCTAGCGCCACCCGCCACTCACTCCCAGTCGCCACTGTGGATGCACCGGAGCATGTACTCATCCACATGCCCCCACTCGCCGTCGGCCTGCACCTCCGTCTCCTCCTCCTGCGGCGTGGACTCCTTCGCACCCTCCCCGCCCTCTTCAAAGTCCTCCTGGTCTTCGTGCTCCACCTCCGCAAGCGCCAGCTTGGCAGCCGCCACGTCCTCCGCGTCCTCCGCCTGTGCCAACACCAGCTCCATCGCCGCTGGATTCGAGGCATCCACTCCCGGAAGCAACAACCGGTCGGGCGCGTCTCCCGCGTCCGCGCCAAGGAGATCCCGCACACTCAACTTGCCAAAGTAGTCGGTCGTAAAGTCGCCCTCCTGGATCACCACGTTGTCCAACTCCCGCTTTTGGTTTGCCTTCTTGAGAATGTTCAGCTCGATGGTGTACTGCAGCACCAACCGGTAGATGTGCACGTCCCGGGTCTGGCCAATCCGGTGCAGCCGGTCCTGGCACTGCTTGTCCATCGCCGGGTTCCAGTCACTGTCGTAGAAGATCACGGTGTCCGCTCCCGTCAAGTTGATGCCCAACCCACCCAGCCGCAGCAGAAGAATGAAGCACGTCACACGTGGATCCCGGTTGAACTTTTCCGTCATGAGCTGCCGGTCTTCGATCTTCGTGGACCCGTCCAACCGCATGTACCGGTACCCGTGGATGTTCAAGAACTGCTCAAGAATGTCCAACACCTTGGTCATCTGCGTAAAGATAAGCGCCCGATGTCCGCCCGCCTGTAAGTCACGGAGAAGCGTTGCAAGCCGCTGGAGCTTCCCGCAGTCATACTGCAAGAGCGTCTTGTCAGGAAAGGCAATGGCAAGCCGTGTCTGGAGCGGGAACAAGGGGTTCGTCTCGCCACCCACACCCCGTTCACAAAGCTGTGCTGCCGACTCGCGCCCTATCGAGAGCTGCTGCATGTCGTGCACCACCACGGACGGCGTCACAAACGCAAACCGGTCAATCACGCTCTTCCCGCGTGCAACGGCCTCCGTGATCGTGGGAGTCATGTGTGCAAGCGCATCCGTGACAACCTCCCGCTTTGGAAGCGTCACCATTTGGTGCAAGCCCGGGCCGTACACCGCACTGCGGTTGCACTTCAACTGGTTGATATGCAGCAAGTGCCGGAGCTGCGAAAGCGCCTCCTCTTGCTCCACGTGTTTGCGGTGCCGGTAGTAGCCCTCCACGTCTTGGAAAGTGGCTGGCGGCGGGTCGCCGGCCTGCGCGATCGCCTCCTCAAGACGTTTGCACTCCGCGTCGAACTGAGCCGACGACTGGAGCTGTCCCACCCGCTGGGAAATGGTTTTGGCGAGAGTGGCCTCCAGCCCAGTGAACTGGAGGTTCATCAACAGGAGATCGGGCCCGCTGCTGGAGAGCCGCTCGGTGAGCCGCCGAGTGCTGACAGCAGTGATGGCGTACTCGCCCAGCACCAGCAGGTCCACCGCCAAACTGGTGCGGATCGGCCGCGTCTCAAACAAGTCCGGGTGGTTGCACACCTTGCGGAGCTGCATCAAGCAGTTGATGATGCTGAGGAAGTTGCCCAGCTGCAACGTCTCTTTGGTGGCTGCCCGCGCCATAAACTCGTCGTACAAGAAGCGCTGGCGCTTCAGCAACCGGCAGTACACCACATGCTCGTACTTTCCCGGCATCTGCTTCTCCACGTCCTTCTTGAGTCGCCGGAGCAAGTACGGTCGGAGCAACTGGTGAAGCTTGGCCACCGTGTGGCGCGTTTCGTCCTCATCCCCAGTGCTTCCGCGCTCAATCAACTGGTCCACCGGTCGTCCAAACCACGCCTGGAAGTCCTGGAGATTGGCAAACCCCTCGGGCATTGCCTGGTTCCACTTGCTGCTGGGCATGAGGAAGTAGAGTAACAGCCACAACTCGCCAATGTTGTTCTGCAACGGTGTGCCCGTAAGCAACAACCGGTTGGCGGTGTTGAAGTTGAGCAACGCCTGCCACCGCTGCAGCCGGAAGTTCTTGATGTTGTGCGCCTCGTCCAAAATCATGTACTGCCACCGCCGGCGGCGGAACACCACTTGGTCCTGCAACACCAACTGGTACAGCGTAATGCACACGTGGAACGAGTCTGGCCGCTGCCACCCACGGCGCTTCTCCTTGCGCTGCTGCGGGCTGCCGTAGTACGTGAGCACCTTGAGGCCCGGAGCAAACCGCTTGAACTCCATCTCCCAGTTGAGCATCACCAGCGTCGGCACCACAATGAGGTGCGGGCCCCAGTTCTCGCACTCGCACGCAAGATGCGCAAGAAGAGCAATTGTCTGGATCGTCTTGCCCAACCCCATCTCGTCCGCAAGAATGCCGTTGGTGTCGTTGGCGTAGAGCAGGGCAAGCCAGTTGAGGCCCTGTTTCTGGTACTCGCGAAGAGTGCCTCGGAGAAGCAGCGGCACCGGCACGTCTTCCACCTCGCGCGGGCCGGTCTTGGCCACCTCCTGGGTGGCCTCTGCGTTCGAGTGCGCGGTTTCGTCTGTGGTGGTGTCCAGCATGGACGAGTCGTCACTCTCGTCGTCGCTGTCGCTGCCCTCCTCGCTCACCTCATCAAGCACCGCATCGTACGCCGAGGACTTGATCTCCTCAAGGGCCGCCTTCTCGGCATCGTTGAGGGCTTCGGGCAGACCATCAGTGCCGCCCAACAACGCGGCAAGACCGGCCGGCTCGTCGTCCTCGGCCGAGTCCCCCTCGTCACCTGATTGCCCTTCGTCTCCGCTCGAACCCTCGCCCGAGCTCTCAGTCATGCTGTCGCTCAGCGAGGCGTCGCTCTCGCCTCCGCTGGCATACTCCTGTTTCATCATCTCCAACTGCTCGGCGGTGTACTCAGGCACGGCCACCGGCTCGTCGGCATACAACGACGCCAACCCTCCGGTCTCCCCCTCGCTAGACTCTTCATCGCTCAACTCTTCTTCGCTCGCCCCTTCTCTCTGTTCTCCGGTAGGCGTCTGAGTGCCGCTGGCTGTCTTGATCCCACCACGCTGACGCTCCAACAACTCCTTGGACCGCTCCAAAATCTGGCCCAAAGCCTTTCTCCCCTCGGCATCCTTGCGCTCCCGCTCCTCGCGTTCTTGCAAAATCCTGTGGGCCTTCTCTGCCTGCAACCACCGCTTGCGCACCAACTGCACGGTGTTCCTGGCCAACAGCCGAAGCCGCTGTTCTTCAACCTGGGCCTGCCGCTCGTGTTCCGTTTCCTTGCGGCGATGGTAGGTCTGGATCATCTGGGTGATTTTGCGGCCGCGGTTGATGCGCGCGCGCAGCTGTGCCCGCACCCGCTTCTGTACCGCCAAGGCGTGGGTCACAAGCGAGTCGTAGTGGCAGCCTGTCAGCGGCGCGGCCAAGGGCGTGCCCACGCCGGGCGACGGCAGCGGCAGCGGCAACAGCTGCACGTTTTGAAGCAGCAACAACGGATCGTTGAACCGCGGCGGGTTGGCCACCTTCCCCACCCGGCCGTCCTGCATGAAGGTAAGCATCCCACCGTTGCCTGCAGTGTACATGGATGCCTTGAGACGGCGCACAAAGCTGATCTGCTCAGCAATGTGCTCGCGATATTCGCTCTCCAGCACGTCCTCGTCAAGCGAGCGGAACAGCTTGAGGTACGCCGCCACCGACTGCTCGAGCGACTCTGGGTGTGATGGAGTCACCACCAGCTGCGGGTTGAGCGGGGGCGGGTCGTGGAGCTCGAATTTTAGCGACACCAGGCGTGGGATGTCGTCGAGGCGGTCTTGTGGCGTGATCTCGATGCCGTCGTCGCTAGACTCCTCGCTGGCTGCCTCCTTCTTCACCACCGCACGTGCCTTCTTCCCCTTGCGGCTCGCCGCGGCCTGTTTCTTGGCCGCAGGCTTGGGGATGGTCTCTTTCTCTTTCTTCACCTCGGACGTGTGCTGGAGCAACGCCACCAATTGGGCGTTTGCCTCCTTCTCGATGGCCTTCCGGGGCACTGCCAGCTGCTGCTGCGTGCCTCGACGGCGCTGGAGACGCAAAGGCACGTCGATGGCGGCCGGAGCGTTGTCGGACGTCAGCCAGCGCAACTGCAAGCCCTCCAGCTCCATCCACGCGTCAGAGCTGACGGTGCTCTCGGTGGCGTCGCGGAGCGGGGTCCAGTACGGAAGCGCTGTGAACTGCTTGAGGTAGTACAACTCCTGCGTGAGGAGCTTGTAGCGCGCCGCCGTCCGGGCGAGGGTCGCCTCGAGCTGTGTGAGGGAGGGTGGCGCCGCCACGCGGGGTTTTTTGGCGCTCGGGGTCTCGTTCTGGCCGCTTTCATCGCGTCCGCGGCGGGGCCGGGCCGATCCGCCGCCGGCACTGCTGGTGTGGGGCATGGCAACAGGCGGGTGGCAAGCGTGGAGCGGTCTGGGTGGAAGCGCGTAGATGAGTTTTGCGTCGTGATTACATAATCGGCGCTGGACACGGTGCGTGTGGGCACCGGCCAATCAGTGGCAGCCAATCCCTCCATCGCTTCCTCTCCACCATGTTCAAGTTGGGACTCCCGAGCCGCGCGGTGCGGCTGATGGTGCGGATGCAGCTGTCGGTGCCGAAGAAGCCGGAGTTCTACCACCTCCGTTCGCCCTACGCCAAGTGGGACGACCGCCAGAACCGCCGTAACTTCGACGAGCCTGTGCTGGACCAGTACGACTACGAGGAGGTGTGGACTGCCGACGTGTACACCCACACGCCCGACAAGGTGGCGGTGCGCTGGGTGGTGACCTACCTTGCGGGTTTCTTTGGCTTGGTGTACGTCGTCAACCTGTTCTGGCCCGGCCGTGACGCCATGCCCCGCAACTACCCCTACGGCGGGTTGGCGCGCGAGTTGGGGGCCCGCAACGAAGAGGAGGCAGAGCTCTTCCGCACCCATGTCGACAAGCTGGCTCCGGGGGCTCTGTTTGACTAGTTATTTATAGCCATCTACACACTTGCAAGAAGCTCGCTCAACGCACGCGCCGCCACGGCTGTGTCGCCGCCCTCCTTGGCCAACGCCTCTGTGCCGCGGAGCATGGTTTGGAGAAACACGTCCCGCACCACCTTGTGGCGTGTCTCCACGTCGTCCAGAGCCACGCTGGGTAGATCGTCCACGGTGAGCGTGCCCAGGCCGCTGCCGGAGTCGCTGTGAGATCCGTACAACCGGAGCATGGCGTACGGCTGCAGCCGCGTGGGGATCATGTAGAGGGCCGTGGCCGGGTGTGGCCCGCGGGCCGCCGCGGCTCCGGTGCTGCGCTCCAATCCACGGGCCATGAACTGGCGCAACACCTGGAGGTGCAATGCACGGGCCCGCTTCAGCAGCTCGCTGGCAATCGTGGCTGCACCGATGGTGATGGCCACCCGGGCATTGCTCGCAGTGAGTGGCCAGCCCATCAACTGGCAGTACAACTGCAACGTGCGGTTCCAGTGCTGGGAACACACCGCCAGCGCGCTGGCTGGGCTTGCGAGCAAGACCCGAAGCAACTTGGGTGCGTCGTTCTTGACGCCGGGCTGGATGTGCAGCATTGCTGAGTGGATAAAGAGCACCATCTTGGCGGTGCTCACCTCCACCAGCGTGGGTGCCAGTTCCTGGAGTGCAGTCAAACACTCCACAAGAGCCGTACGCACTGCAGGGGCCGAGTCGAGGGCCAACGGCATGGCTTTGGCCACAAGCTCTGTGCGGCCTGCGGGTGAGGTTGGCAAGTGCAGCGCCATGTGAGCAAGCACCTCGCGCCGGGTCTGGGCGCTGTGGTGGCCCAAGAGCAGCAACTGGTGCGGAAGCGAGTCTGCGGCAGCAAGCAGCTGGGTGGGCACCAGAAGCGTGCGAGCCACAAACAGAGTGTCGGTTTGGTTCGACCCCGGCGTCTTTCCCTTGCCCACGCGGAGCTTGGTCTTGACAAAGTCCTTCTTCTTCTCGGCCCGCTTCTTCTTGGAAGCCATGGATTTTTTTTTTGGTGTGCGATGAGCACCGGCATGGAGGCGCTTTCTCTGTTGACGCTCAGCGAGCGGTTGCAGCCGTGGGAGGAGTCGTTGGTGGGGGGCTTGACCTTGAAGGAGGACGTGAGCATGGAGGATGCGGGAGGGCAAGAGGCTCTTGAGGAGCGGGACGTCACGATGGAGGAGGCGCTGCCTGTGTGTGGATCGCCACGTCAAGCACTCGTGCTCCACACCGCGTCCAACGGTACTCCCGAGGTGTCCGAGGTGTCCGAGGTGCCCGAGGTGCCCGAGGTGCCCGAGGTGCCCGAGGTGCCCGAGACTCCTGTTACCCCGGTGTCCCTTCCGATCGCCCCGCGGCGGCGTGCACCTCTAACCCAACAGGCTGACACAGACTCCGAAGATGACCATCCCGGGTGGATGCCCCACCCGGTGCAGCTCCAGATGCACCACCACCACTACTACTCGGCACCTGCAGGTCCCTTCTCGGCCCCCGTGCCGCTTCCCGAGCCCACGCCTCCCCTCGGGGCTCACGTCCCCCGGGCCGCCTCCCTCGCGTATCTTCTTGTGCTCGCCGTGGCGCTTCTCGCAGGCTATGCGGTCCAAGGCGACCTCTCGCGCTGGGAGAGCCAGGCTGTGCAGCGCGCCCGGCTCGAATCTGCACTGTGTGCCCGGCTCTACGCCGCCAACCGCTGCGACCCGCTGACGGTGGTGCCAGCCATGGAGGCCCAGTGCGCACAGTGGGCCCACTGCATGCGCCGCGACCCGCACTCCGAATGGCTCACGCTGCGCGGGTTGGTCGAGCTTGCCGGCGTGCTTGTGGAGCTGCTCTTGGCCCGGGTACTGCTCAGGAGCGCCGGCCTCCTTGCCGCCGCCGCCGTGCTCATGGTGGTGTCACGTGCCCGATGATCTGCTGGCTTTTTCCCATGTCTCTTTCCAACGGGGTCTTGGTGTTGGTGCTCCCAGCGGTGGGTGTGCTTGGTGCCGTGCTTGGTGCCGGCCGGGTGCTGGTGCCGATGGCTGGGGTTGCAGTGGCATACTACTTTGCCACGCTTGTGCTGATCACGGCCGGCTACCACCGCCACCACGCCCACCGGCTGTGGCGACCACACCGCGCTGTGGCCATCACCATGGCGGCCCTCGGCGCACTGGCCGGTGTCGGCCCGATCCGCCGCTGGTGCACCTACCACCTCGCCCACCACAAGCACGCGGGCCACCCGCAACGCGATCCGTGCTGCGTTTCCCACGGGCTCGGCTGGGCTTATATCGGCTGGGTCGTGGCTGCCCCGCCGCCTTCTGACCCGGCAGACACCGAGCTCGAGAGCGACCCGGTGGTGGCGTGGCAGGAACAACACTACTGGCAGTTGTTTCTCGCGGGCACGGTGGTTTTCCCGCTTGCCGTGGGGGTGGTGGTTGGCGCACCGCTTCTCTCGCTCTGCGTTGTTGGGTTCCTCCGGATGGCGTTGGTCCAACAAAGCGTTTTCTACCCACCACTGGTGGGCCACATGGTGGGGTCGCGTGTGTACGACTTCAAGTACGCCGCATGTGACCTTGCCCTTGCGAACCTCATCACGGGGGGCGAGGGCCGTGCCAACTTCCACCACGCGTTCCCACGCGACTACCGCGGCGGCAACATTGCGTGGTACGACGTGGATCCCACAAAGTGGTGCATCGAGGCGCTTGCGTTGGTGGGACTTGCGCACGGGCTCCAGAAGATGCCGTTGGCCGTGGTGGAGCAGCTCCGGGTGCAGGAGCTCCAGCGGCAGCTCGACGCCGAGCGCGCGCGGCTCAACTGGGGCATCGATGTGGACCGGCTTCCACGTCTCACTCCCGGAGCGTTCCGCCGCGCGGCTGCCGCCACCCCTTCGCGGGCACTCGTGGTGGTGGACAGCATCATCCACGACGTGCTGCCGTTCATAGCCGACCACCCTGGCGGCGAGGCGCTCGTGCGGGCCTCGGTCGGCAAGGACGCCACCTTGGCGTTCAACGGCGCGGTATACGCGCACCTGACAGCCGCCCGCAATCTTCTTGCAACGATGCGCGTGGCAGTGTTGACGAGCTACGAGGGCATTGAGGGCATCCTGCGCACCCCCGCCGCCGCCGGCCTGCTCCAAGGCACGGCCGAGGCGGCGTAGTTTTGCGGCTTGCCCGCCGACCTGCACGCACTCGTGCATCCTTACACCTAATCGCATCGCTCTCCATGTTCCTTCTCCCGCTCAGCCTCACGCTGCTCGTGGCGATCCTCTCGCTGCTCTACCTCTACTTGCGGCAGCGGCCGCCGCCGCCGACCTACAGTGTGCCGGTGCCGGTGGAGTCGCTTCCGCACTGGAAGGGCCGGCGGGTGGCCGCCACTCTCCGCACCGCCGACGAGCCCGACATGGTGCAGTGTCTGTGTCCCGCCACGGGCCAGTTTCTCGGCAAGTTCCCAGCGCACTCGCCGAGCGATATGGACGTGGCAATTGGTGCGGCCAAGGCGGCCCAGCCCGCGTGGGCTGCCACCTCCGTGGCCAAACGGAAGGCGGTCTTGGAGTGCTTGAGTGCGTACATCTTGGCCCACCAGGAGGAACTTGCGCGGGTGGCGTGCCGGGACCTGGGCAAGACAATGGTGGATGCCGCAATGGGCGAGATCCTCACGACGCTTGAAAAGCTTGCGTGGACGGTGCGCCACGGTGAGCGCAGCATTGCGCGTGAGGCGCGGGTGGGCCCTGCGAACATGCTCATGTGCTACAAGGGAGCCGAGGTGGTGTACGAGCCGCTCGGGGTGGTGGCGTCGATTGTGCTGTGGAACTACCCCTTCCACAACCTCATGGGTCCGGTCATTGCGGCCCTCTTTACCGGCAACGCCATCTGCGTCAAGGTGCTGGAACAGGTGTTGTGGCTGCTGCGGTACTTTATTTCCGTGGTGCAGGGAGCTCTCCAGGCGTGCGGCCACAGCCCTGAGCTTGTGCAGCTTGTGTGCTGTTGGCCCGAGGACGCAGCCCATTTTGTTGCGCACAAGGACCTTGCGCACATCACCTTTATCGGTCTGCATCCGGTGGCCCAGAAGGTGCTTGCGGCCGCAGCGGAGAGCGTGACGCCCGTGGTGACGGAGCTTGGTGGGAAGGACGCGTTTGTGGTGTTGGAGGATGCTGGCCGTGTGGAGGCCATTGCTCTGATCGTCATGCGCGGCACCTTCCAGCTGGCAGGCCAGAACTGTATCGGCATCGAGCGGGTGGTGGCGGTGGGCACAGCCTACCCGCCACTTGTGCTGGTGTTGGCGCGCCGCATTCCGGAGATCCGGGTGGGTTCCGACATTGACCAGCTCGAGGAGATCGACATGGGTGCGCTTATCTCGGGGTCCCGCACAGAGCACCTCGAAAAGCTCATTGCTGCAGCCGTTGCCGACGGTGCCCGCTTGCTTGCCGGCGGACACCGCTTTGCCCACCCCAACTACCCGCAGGGCCACTACTTTGAACCCACACTCCTTGTGGATGTCACGCCGGCAATGCAGATTGCCCAGGAGGAGGTGTTTGGACCCGTGTGTGTGGTGATGCGCGCCGAGTCTCAGGCAGAGGCGGTGGAGATTGCCAACTCGACACAGTACGGACTCGGAGCCCTGGTGTTTGGCAGCTACCGCGCAGCACGCGAAGTGGCCCACGCGCTACACGCAGGCAACGTCGCCATCAACGACTTTGCCACGTTCTACCTCTGCCAGCTTCCGTTTGGAGGCACCCGGGGCTCTGGTTTCGGCAAGTTTGGCGGCGAAGAGGGTCTTCGCGGCTTGATGGTTGCCAAGTCGGTGTGCTACGACCGGCTCCCGGGCATCCAGACAGCCATCCCCAAGCCGTTGGACTATCCCATTGCCGACGGCCGGCGCGCGTGGGGGTTTGTGGCCAGCCTCAACACCGCCGGCTACGCCCGCAGCCTCTGGGGCCAGCTCCAGGGCCTCGCCGGGCTCGCCCGCAACGGCACGTAGAGATGTCCTGCATGCAGTCATGTCCTGCACGTAAACGCATGTACCCGATTAGGCAGCCTCGCTCCATCGCCCCCCCTTAATCCATCTCTTCATGTCGCAGCAGGGTATCCAGCAGCTCCTTTCGGCGGAGAAGGAGGCCCACGCCATCATTGCGCAGGCGCGCGCTTACCGCAGCGACAAGCTCAAGGCTGCCAAGGTGGATGCGGCGGACGAGGTCGCCAAGGTGAAGGCCCGCAAGGAGAGCGAGTTGGCCGCGTACGAGAAGCTGCACTCGGGCTTGAACGACGAGGCCGACAAGGCGGCCGAGAAGCAGGTGGCGGACGAGTTGGCGAAAATCAAGGCCATTGCCGGCGACAAGCGCGACAAGGTGATTGACCTCTTGGTTCTGGCGGTGACCAAGCCCGCCCCGCTGTTGCACGCCAACGCTGCGTAGTGAATACAGTCTTGTGTAGATTATGCTGTGGCCTCAGGCTCCTGTTGCACCCATTCCATCTCGCTCTTCCCCCACCGCACCCGGTACTCGCCGCTCGAGCTCTCCCCGGCGTCATCCACCCAGTACCGAATCCACGGGAAGGCCGTGTAGTGGATGTTCTTGGCCGTCAGCTCCTCCATGTGGAGCAGCTGGATGCCCAACCCCGAGTATGCGTGCGACAAGAGATGAAGCTTGAACCGCACGTACACCAGAAAGGGGTCAAGTGCGGCGGTGCCTGTACGCCGTGCCTCGGCTGCCGCGAGTCTGGCAAACCGGTTCTTGTCGCGGAGCCGCGCCGCCGGGGTGTACGTAGAGGCAGACTCTTCCTCTTCTTCCTCCTCCTCGGGGACAGGCACAGGAGTGCTCTTGCCAACCTCCGGGGCCTCTTTAAGGCCAAGCTCGGCCATCATCTTGTACTCTTCGTTGCCGCTGAAGGTGTCAAGCGTCCATGTCAAGCACTGGCGCTCGAGATCCAACGCCACGGCCAGGTTCAGCAGACCCTTCAAGTCGTTGGTCCGCCACTTGAGCGGCTGGTTGTAGTCAAGCGCGTAGAGCTGGAGCGGAACCACCACCTCGAGTTGGTGGCCCCGGATCTGGCGCCGGAAGTGGGTGGTGAGGGTAACAAGCACCTGGAGTCGCGAACTTGCTCCGCACATCACCCGGAAAAAGGGCTGCACAAGGAAGAGCGGGGCGCGGTCACGGGTCCGGCTGTGGAGATGGTACGACATGAGCGTAAAGGAGCCGTCGGGCGGGATGAACGAGACAATGCGGGCGCTGTCGTCGGCCAGGGGTGTGGCTGCGCTGTCGGGAGTGGCTGCGCTGTCGGGAGTGGCTGCGCTGTCGGGAGCGGCAGCACCATCAGGCGTGGCGGCGGTGTCAGGAGGGGTGGCGGTGTCAACTTCTCCGCCGGCTTTAGCTGACCCCTCCTCGCCTCGAGCTTCCACACTCTCTGCCTTTCCCTCGTTGGCTTCCTCCCCCCCCCCCCCCCCC
>JAJLZO010000181.1:0-87018 GCA_030572215.1 Limtongozyma cylindracea
GGTGGGTGTTGGGTGGGGTCTGTGAGGGTTGACTATACACGGTGTATCCAGTCATAACTGGTTCATTAGTCATCGCCACCTGGAGGAGGCGTGGGGATCTGGTAATGGCATGCAGGTTTAGCGGTGGGTTGAGACGTGTGGCTTGAGCCAGGCTGCCAGCTTATCGAGACCGAGTCTCCCCGTCAGACCACCGATGTAGCATCCATTCCTAGCAACTACACCCACACTCCCTTGCCCTCCACCTCCATGTTCCGGCCCAACTCGCCCACACGCGCATCCCACTCGTGCAAACGCTCGCCCATGCTGCGCACCTGGTCGCGGCTCAACACCCGCGGCTGCACCCACGTCACCACCACCTCGCCGCGCACCTCGTCGATGTGCCCCTTCAACAAACCCAAGCTCAAGGCCTTCATGACAAGATGCTCCACGTCCTCCTCCTGCAACCGCGTGGCGGTGGCAATCTCGGCAAACACCAAGCGCCGCTGGTGGCTGGGTTTCTTGAACACCAACTCCACCAACGCCATGATACACACCTTTTGCCGGAGGAACGGCTCCTGCGCCGCAAGCATGGGCTCGCTGGCAAGGTTCACCCGCATCAACCGGTCAAACTCCTGCAACAGCCCCAGGTTCAACGCCTGGAGCGCGTGTGCAAGCCACGCGTGCGGCGTGCCCGCAAGCGTCGCAAGCAGCTCGTGCACAAGCAACTCGCCGTAGTTGTACACGCCCTTGGCAAGAAGCCCTGCCACCGCAAGGCGGTAGCCCCGCTGCGCAAGCACGTCGGCCGAGAGTCCCTGCGCCGCCGCGAGGTACAACAACCCGGTGCGGTAGTAGTGTGTGTAGTCCTGAGCCGCCCACGCCTGCTCGGCCCGGGCGTCGTAGTAGGCGGCGCGGATGCGCATGTCCACGCCGTCCAACGCGTCCAACTGCGCGCTGACCCGGGCAAGCGTGGCGTCGGCCTGGCGCGGCGACTCGGCAAGCCGCTCGTGCGCCCGCAACACCAGCACGTAGAGCGCCGCCTCGGTGTCGTCGATCTCGGCCGCAAGCGCCGCGTACTGCGCCGCGCGGTCGCCGGCGTCGGGCTCCTCCACAAGCGCCCGCAGGAGAAACTCCACAAGCACCACCGGCAGAATGGAGCGCCCGAAGGAGGTCACAAAGCGGTGGTACAACCGGAGACGGATGCCGCGGGAGGCAGGGGCGGCAAACACCGCCGCGAGCTCGAGCGTGAGCTGGTGCCAGAGCTTCTGCGCGTGGAGCTCGGCAAGCTTGGGAAAGACAGGGGCAAGCGAGGGGTCCGCCTCCAGCTGGAGCGTGGTGAGAATTCCCTGGATGTCGCTCATGGGGTGGACGTGGTGGCAATGTGGCGATGGGTGTGGCATCGGGAGTGAGCGCTGGTCGTGCCGCCACCAACGGGCATGGTCGTGCCGCCACCAACAGACCCCGGTCGTGCCGCCACCGCCCTCGTGCCACACGGCTAAACGGCTGTCAAAGCAAGCTCCCCCACCAATGCCCGAGCTTCTCCCGAGCCACACCAAACCCTCGCACTACGCCGTCCTGGTGTTTGACATCGATGTGCCTGCTCTCACCTTTGCGGGTGAGGTCCGCATCGACATTGCCACCTCTGCACCCACCTCCGCCGTTTCCCTCCACATCCGCGACTTGACCATCTCCAGCGTCAAGTTGGAGCTGGAGCAGCTCAAGACCAAGACCGAGGTGAGCGGCGAGGTGCTGGTGACCGGAGAGGTGGCCACCATCACCTTCCCTGTCGAGCTCCCGGCCCAGTCCACCCTTGTGCTTGCCTACACCGGCCTCATCCAGACCAACATGGCGGGCTTCTACCGCAGCACCTACGACGGCGACAAGGTGATGCTCACCACCCAATTCGAGGCCACCGACGCGCGCCGCGCCTTCCCCTGCTTTGACGAGCCCGCGCTCAAGGCCACCTTTGCCGTGCTGGTGGAGGCACCGGCCGGATGGACCGTGCTCTCCAACATGCCGGCCGTGCTGCTGGAACTGCGGGAACTGGGCAAGAAGGGCCCCACGCTGGGCTCCGGCTCCAAGGTGGTGACGTTTGCCACCACTCCCGTGATGCTGACCTACCTCGTGGCGTGGGCCCTCGGCGAGTTTGAATACGTCGAGACCCACACCGAGGCGCTCTACAACCAGCAGCGCTTGCCCGTGCGCGTCTACACCACCAAGGGCTTGTCGCTGCAGGCCCAGTTTGCCCTCGACGTGGCCGCCAAGGTGGTGGACTTTTTCTCCCACACGTTTGACATTCCGTATGCCCTTCCCAAGTTGGACCTTGTGGCGGTGCACGAGTTTCTGCACGGCGCCATGGAGAACTGGGGGTTGGTGACGTTCCGCGCCACCGCCTTGCTCTTTGACGACGCCACGCTGGACCCGGCCTACGCCCCGCGCGTGGCGTACGTGGTGGCCCACGAGTTGGCCCACCAGTGGTTTGGCAACTTGGTCACCATGCAGTGGTGGGACGAGTTGTGGTTGAACGAGGGGTTTGCCACCTATGCCGGCACCGTGGCCGTGGACCGCTTCTTCCCGCAGTGGCGTGTGTTTGACACCTTTGTGGGCGAGTCGCTCCAGGGCGCCTTGTCGCTCGACGCCCTCCGCGGCTCCCACCCGGTCCACGTGCCGGTCCACTCTGCCTTGGACATTGACCAGGTGTTTGACGCCATCCTGTACCTCAAGGGTGCCAGTGTTTTGCGCATGGTGGCCGGGCACCTCACGCCCAAGGTGTTTTTTGACGGCGTGAGCGCCTACCTCAAGGAACACGCCTACGGCAACGCCACCACCAAGGACTTGTTCCGTGCCTGGGGCGAGGCCTCGGGCGAGGACGTCGAGGCCATGCTCGCCAACTGGATCGGCAAGATCGGGTACCCGCTTGTCGAGGTGCGCTCGGGTGCGGCCGGCTGGGACGTGTCCCAGCGCCGCTTCCTTGCCACGGGCGACGCCACCGCCAACGAAAACACCACGGTTTGGTGGGTGCCGCTCAACCCGGTGGGTGGCAGCGCCTCTGTTCTCTCCAGCTCCGCCGCCTCCATTCCGGCCCCGCTCAAGCTCAACAAGGACCTGGCGGGCGTGTTCCGCGTCTACTACGACGACGCGGCGTTCGCCACGGTGCTCGCCAACATTGCCAGCTTCCTGGACGCCGACATTGTCGGGCTCGTGGCCGACGCCGGTGCTGCTGCGGCTGCCGGTGAGGCCGACACCCGCCGCGTGCTCCAGCTTGCAGCCGCGCTCACCGGCTCCGACTCCACCGTGGTGTGGGCCGAGCTCATCCGCCAGCTCTCCGCCGTGCAGAGCGCGTGGTACAAGGCCGACGCAGCCGTGCGGACCAAGCTCCAGGAGTTTGCGCGCGGGGTGTATGCAGCCGGGTTGGAGTCCGTGGGGCTCGAATCGGCCTCCACCGACTCGTTCCTCACCACCCAGCGCCGGGCCAAGCTTCTCCAGGCGGCCGGGCTTGCCGGCGTGCCGGCTGCCGTGGCGTATGCCCGCGAGGTGTTTGCCTCGTGGCGTGCGGGCGGCGCCATCCCCCCGGCGCTCCGGGCCGCTGTGCTCTCCACGGTGCTTGCGCAGCCCGAGGTGACCAGCGACGAGGTGGCGGCGGTGTGGGCCGAGGTGCAGTCGCCGTCGGCGCTCGACTCCAAGGAGATTGCGCTCGGTGCGCTTGGCTGGGCCCACCCCAGCGCCAAGGCCACCGAGTACATTGCCACTGCGCCCATCATGGACGTGCACTTTCTCACGTCGGCGCTTGCCGCCAACACGGCCACGCGCGACGCGCTCTGGGAGTACATCCAGGCGCACTACGACGAGTTGTACGCTCCCATGCTGCTGAACATGGTGGTGTTGGACCGGTTTGTGCGGGTTTCGTTGGGCCACTATGCGGACGCCGACACGGCGGCGGCGATCCGGGGGTTCTTTGAGCGGCGCAACACCAAGGGCTTTGAGCGGAGTTTGAGCCAGGTGTTGGACAAGATTGCCACCAACGCCAAGTGGGTTGGTCGCGGCTTGGAGCTCGACGGGTGGTAACGCGGTATAGTAATCGTTTTCTGTTGGCCTGGCCTAGTCCGGGGTTTATGTCCCCACGCTCCAACTACAACCGGGGCTGGGCAGCCCCCCAGCCCCACACCTCGGCCAACACGTCGGCAAACTCGGCCACGTACCGCACCTTGATGCCCATGCGGCGGAACACCTCGGCCTCCGCCACCCCCTCCACCTCGCCGCGCGCGTCGCCGCGCAACTCGGCACCCAAGTCCTCGCCAAACGCCTTGATCACGTCGCGCCGGTTCGCCCGCGGCAACAACACCACTTTGGCCCCGTTCATGCTCGCACCCATCAACTTCTCCCGCACCCCGCCAATCGGAAGCACGTGGCCGCGGAGCGTGATCTCGCCCGTCATGGCAAACTCTCCGCCCACCGGCTGCTGCGAGGCAAGCGACGCAAACGCCAACGCCATGGTCACGCCCGCAGACGGCCCGTCCTTGGACACTGCGCCCTCGGGCACGTGCAAGTGGATCTCGGTGTCGAGCCGTGCAAGAGCCGCGGTGCAGTCCGTGTCGAGAAGCCCGCGCGTGAGCGCCAGACGCACAAGCGTAAGGGCAATGTTGGCGCTCTCGGTGAGCACCTCGCCGAGCCGGCCCGTGAGGTGGAGCAAGCGCGACTTGCCCGGAAGCGCCACCGCCTCAAACACGAGCACCAGGCCGCTGCCGTCAGTGTTGTACGAAAGCCCGTTCACCACGCCGTACGGCTGGGAAAAGGTGGAGTCGGGAAGCACGCCTCCAATGGGACGGTGCGGGAGGCCGAGGTAGGCCGGAAGCTGGTCGGCACCGACCGTGCGCACCATGGCGTCCTGCACCTGCTCGACCGCCTTGGCCCGGCAGATCTTGGCCAACTGGCGCTCGAGGTTGCGCACGCCGGGCTCGCCCGAGTACTCAAGCACAATCTGGCGCATGGTGGCGTCGGAAATGTCGATGCTGTCCTTGGCAAGCCCGGCACGCTGTTCCTGGCGCGGCAAGAGGAAGCGGCTCCCGATCACCACCTTGTCGTCCACGTCGTAGCCCCCAATCTCGATGTGTTCCATCCGGTCCATCAACGGGCGCAGGATGGCGTGCGGCTCGTTGGCCGTGCAGATGAAGGTCACCTGCAGGAGGTCGAGCGGGAACCCGAGGTAGTGGTCGGTGAAGGTGGTGTTTTGTTCCGGGTCGAGCACTTCGAGAAGCGCCGCTGCAGGGTCGCCGCCGTGTCTCCCGGACGTGCTGCTCACCTTGTCCACCTCGTCAAGGAGAATGACGGGGTTCATGCACCCGGCCCTGCGGATGGCGCGCACCATCACGCCGGCAAGGGCCCCCACGTAGGTGCGGCGGTGGCCCCGGATCTCGGCTTCGTCGCGCACGCCGCCAAGCGCAATGCGCTGGAAGGGAAGACCAAGGGCACCGGCAAGCAGCGACGCAAGAGCCGTCTTGCCCACGCCCGGCGGACCGGAGAGAAGAAGAATCGGGGACTTGGTGGTGCCGGTGAGCTTGGACACGGCGACAAACTGCACGAGCCGCTGCTTGGCCTCGGTCAAGCCGTACAGGTCGTTGTCGAGGGTGGTCTGCACGGTGTCGAGCAGGAGCTCGGCAAGGTTGGAGGCGTGGCGCTTGCCGAGGGGAAGGTCCACAACGGTTTCAAAGTAGGTGCGGAGCACATGGTAGTCAGCCGACTGCTGGGGCGTGCGTTTGAGCCGGGCAAAGTCCTGAGTGAGCTGCTTGCGGGTTTCCGCCAGCACCGGAAGCGTCTCGAGGGAGGCAACCCACGAGGCAATGGAGGCAAGCTCGTCCGGGGTGTCGGACGGAGCCGGGCCCGATGCGGCGGGGGCCTTGACCACGGCCTTGGAGGACGGGGGGATGATTTTGCGCAACGCCAGGAGCTCGCGGCCGGCAAACACAAGCCGCTCGCGCTCGGAGGCGGTGGCGAAAAAGGCTTGCACGGTTGCAAGCTCCACATCGGCCGCGTCCAAGGCGCTGACAAGGCCAGTCAACCGCCGGAGCACCAAGCGGACACGTTCTGCCGGGTCCACGGCCTGCAACACCGCCACCTGCTCGCTCTCCAGCGCGGGGAACACCAGCGCGGTGGCGTCGACGGCCGCCAAGCTGGGGTTTTTCCAGAGCCGGTCAAGAGCGGCCACTTCCAGCGGAAGCACCTTGACGCGCAAGGCGTTCACCAAGGGCGACAAGCCCACCACGAGGTCGTCGGCGTTGGCGGCAGTGGTGCCGAGACGGGCAAGCAGCGCAAAGAAGGTGCGCACGCGCACACTCACGTCGGCGTAGGTGGTGGCAAGCGGCCCCAAGTCCGGCGTGGTGGTGTCCTCCACAGGCACGCTCTCGGACTCGGACACCACCGGCGTCACGCGGGCAGAGACGGCCACAAGGCGGTGGCGCTGTTTGCCGGCAAAGTCCACGACAATCTCGTTGGCCAGCGGGTTCAGCACCGCGCGCACGATCTCGCACACACAGCCAATGTCGCCGGGACCGGCCGGGATGCAGAGCACGGCGGGCGCGCGGTGGGCGCGGAGGGTGGCGCGGGCGGCGGCGCTGAGCTCGGTCTGCTCGCCGGCGAGCAGCGCAAACTGCGGGAAGGGCAGAAGAAGGCGGGCGCCCTCGGCACCTGCAAGCACCACGCGGGCGGTGTGGCCCGGGAGAAACACGTGGGGAGAGGCGAGAAAGTACACCGGGTAGTTGGCCATGAAGAGCGGAACGGACCTCGTGTGGGGTATCACATGGCAGGTGCGCTCCCGGATGCACCTGCCGGATCGAGCCAGCGCTTATCGCACGTGACGCTCCACGTGACGCCGTTGTAAGCCCGCTATTGCGCTGCGCGTCTGACACCTCCTGTCTCATCTCATGGCGGACTTTCTCCGGGCGGACCGGCGCCAGCTGGATGTGCTTCTGGACTTGTCGCTGGGGAGCTCGTCGGACCTGGACACGGCGCACTTGCGGGTGCACACGCGGCGGCGGCGGCGGGCCTACACGCCTGTCACCCGCAGCGACCTTATGGTGGCCGAGTCTGGCGCGTGGTCGCCGCGCCACATGCGCTACATCAAGACCCACCAGCGCCACAAGCTGCTGGCACGGCCGCTCCGGTACTTGTTTCTTGCGCAGGAGTTGCCGCCGCCGGCGGGCGTGCCGGGCAGCCACGCCGTGTACTGTCTTGAGTTTCTGGGCGACGGTCGCTACCTCGCGGCGGCCAGTGCCGACTGCAGCATCCGGGTCTACCGCACCATCACGTCGCTGCTCGACCGGTTGGAGTACCAGCAGCAGTACGACAAGTGGTATGCCCCGGTGTTCCACGACACGCCGGTGCACGTGTTCACGGGCCACACGGGCGAGGTGACGCTGTTGAGCTGGCTGCACAACGGGTTTCTTCTTCTGGCGAGTCTGGACAGCACGGTGCGGTTGTGGCATGCCGAGCGGGCCGAGCCCTTGGGGGTGTTTCTCCACGACGACATTGTGCTGACGGTGGCCTTCCACCCGCTGGACGACCGGTTCTTTGTCAGCGGGTCGCTTGACTGCCAGGTGCGGCTCTGGCTGGTGTTGGAGCACCTGGTGGCCTTCAACCGCGTGCTCGACACGTTTGTCACGGCCGCCACCTTCACGCCCACCGGCGACAGCATCGTGGTGGGGCTGTTTGACGGCCACGTGCACCTCTTGGACACGGTGGGGTTGGAGAACACCAAGCCTCCGTTGGCGATTCCCGGTGTGGAGAAGAAAATCACCGGGCTCCAGTGCCACCGCCACGGCAGCGACACCATGTGCGTGGTGCTGCTGAACCTGTCGGTTGTGAGTGTGGTGGACCTCAGCACGCGCGAGCTTCTTGCCGAGTTCAAGGGCGCGCCCAACACATCGCTGCAAACCATGGCGCTGCTGACTCCGCCGTACGACATGGTGGTTTCCGGACTGGAGGACCACCGTGCGTATCTCTGGACCTATGCACCCGACCGCCGCCACGCCGTGTCGTTGGACCCCGACTCGGCTTCTTCGGGCGTGCCGTCGCTTCCGCGCTTGTTCAAGCGGCCGGCGCGCTCCACCAGTCTTGTGCTGCACAGCTACTCGTGCAAGTTCCGCGCAGGGCGCCACTCCATCGGTGCGGCCGTCATGGCTCCGCCCTCCACCGTGCAGTTTCTCAGGGGCTCTGACGACCCGGTGTACGAGTTGGCTCGCCTGGGCGACTCGGGTCTGCGCCACGATGTGTTTTTGGTGGCGGGCGACACCACTGGCACCATCCGGGTCTTCCGGCAGGACGTGGCGCACGACGAGCGCAAGAAGATCTTGGAGAAGGGCAAGCGGTGCGAGATTGCGGCGGCGGCGCTGCTGGTGAAGCTGCCGATGTTGAAGCCAACCAGCACCAGCACCCGTCTGCGCGCGAGTCTGATCGTGGCCCAGCCGTCCCAGTTGCGCAGCTCCCTGGTGTTGGACCTCAGCGACGTGAGCAGTTCCACTCCCTTGGAGGCATTGAGCTACGACCGCAAGACCCTTTTCCCGAGGTAGATATCCATATGCATTCCCCTACACAGGCACCCACATCGCACAGCCACATTTGCCGATACACTTATCGCATCCACTTGACACCTGTCATTGCCACATGCTGCTTCCTGCGGACGAGGCCACGGCGGTGGCGCTTCTCTGTGAAATCACCGATCTCCGCTCCGACGACCCCACTGCGGTTGAGCTTCTCGAGCGCGCTGGCTGGGACGTGGAGCGTGCTGTGGCGGCGTTTTTCGACGGGCCAGCGGCAGACCCCACACCGGCAGCGCCGGCCACACCGGCCACTCCGCCGCTGCCGCCGCTGCCGCCCGCCCGCAACTACTCGCCCGGACCGTTTCTCAACACCGCCTTTCCCCGGCTCCAGGCGGCCCAGCCCGTTCCGCACTGGCGCCGCACTCCCCCCAGCCCACGTCCGGTGTGGCTCGTGATGTTGATGATGGTGCCGCGCACGCTTCTCCGGGTGCTTGGCTGGGTGCTCGGGTGGGTGCTTGGCTGGCAGGCACCCGGACGGCCCTACCCCGAGTCCCCTGTGGGGGGACCTACCGAAAAGGACGACGAGGAGTTCAACCAGGTGTTGGCCACATGCAAGTCCACCTTCAAGTTTCTTCTCGTGGTGGTGATGGACCCTGCGGACGACGCAGCACTTGCTGCCTCGCTCGACCCGGCCTTCCACACCTACCTCTCCAACAACCACATCGAGCTCTACCAGCGGAGCATCCACCTGCACGAGGCGTGGACGGTGGGACGGTTCTACGGTGCCCGGCTGCTTCCGTTTGCCATGCTTCTCGGCAACGTGTCGCCACACCCCGAAGTCATGCGTCTGATGAGTGTCATTGTGCCCAGCCGGTTGTTTGCCGGCGACGTGCTCACGGGCGCCGGGATTGTTGCACGGATCCGCCCGTACATCGACTTGTTCGGCCCACAGTTGGTGGCGGCGCGGTTCGACCTCCAGGAACAGGAGCTTCTGCGGAGCTTGCAGCGGCAGCAGGACGAGGCGTACACCGCCAGCTTGCGGCGAGACGAGGAAAAGTTGCGGGAGCGCGAGGAACAGCGGCTGGCCGAGGCAGCGGCCGAGGCAGCAGCACAGGCCCAGCACGACTACCTTGCCCAGCAGCGCGCGCGGTTCCCGTTCTGGAACCAGAGTGACCTCACGCCCGCCAACTCGGCTCAGGTGCAGGTGCGCACGCAGCACGGCGAGCGGTGTGTGATCCGCATTCCCAGCGACGCCCCCGCCTGGAGTCTCTACTTGTACGTGCAGTTGTGGATGGAGGGCTGCGAGGCTGCAGACACGCCCATGGCGCCCGAGCCCAGTGAGCACTACCACTATCTGTTTGAATTGGTACAGCCGTTGCCCAAGGCAGTGGTGCCGGCGGACACGGCCGAGATCTCCTCCACCGTGCTCTATCCCCGGGGCACCGTGCTTGTGGAGGCCACGGATTAGTGCCGCCTATTCCTCGATGGCAAGCTTGAGCAACAGGTTCATGGTGGGCTTGACGTCGCTGGCAGCCCGCGAACGGGGTCGTTTGGGTGAGCTGCCGGGCAGCGGGTGTGGCGACTCGGTCACGCGGAACGGCCGGAGCAGGGGCTCCTCCACCGAGAGGCGGTTGGCGCGGAGGGGCGAGGCGGGAGCGCGCATCACGGGCGGCGGCGAGCGGAGACGCGACGGTCCCGCCGGCAGCGTGCTTGGCAGCTTGCCCGGCAGCCACAGCGTGAGCGCACGGGCCACTGCAGCGGCCTGCTGGGGGTCGGGGTGGAAGCCGGTGGGCACCGCCACGCCTGCGGGCCGGGACACAAGAAGCACCACGGGACACTCGCTGTCGAGCTGCGCAAGCGTGGCGGTGCAGGAGAGCCAGTGGGCCACAAGGGCAGCAAGGGCAGCGCTGCAGCGCGGCGGGAGACGCAGAAGCACCCCGGCGGCCTCGTCTGCAGCCCACACGGCGTGGAACATGCCGGCCGGCACCACCGAGTCGCGCACACTCAACAACCAAAACCGGAGAAAATTGACGCGCTGGGAGGAGTTCTTGGAGCGGAGGACCCCGAGTGCGTGGGCGAGCACGGCGGCGGGGTTGGTGCCGCCAACGTTCTGGGCCGCCGCCACCATTTCGATGGCTGTCTGGTGGGCGTCGCCAATCTGCAACGGCGCGCTCCAGAAACGGATGAGGTCGGGGGCCGAGGCGTCTGCCACCAGCGCAAGCACGTGGGCTATCACCACGGGGACGTTTGTGTCGTCGGCCGGCTGCAGCGACACATCGGCAAAGAGGTCCCACCGCAGCGGAAGGTGCTGGCAGCCCACGGCGGTGGAGGGAAGCTCCACCGGGAGATACTGTGGAAGATACACCCCGGAGCCGGTGGCGAGGTATTCCTCGTGGAGCGCCGCTGCAGCAATGTCCAACTCGGTGCCCACGGCCTCGTTGAGCGCAGCGGCTGCCTTGGCAAACGCCCGCAGCGCTCCTGCCACGAGCTGCTCCACCTCGCGGCCGCCCGCGGCAACGGCCACGTCTGCAGCCTGGCGGTTGCGCATGTGCACGGCCACGGCTGCGTGGTAGGCCTTGACCTTGTCCCCTGCGCCCTCGCCCTCGACCGCCTCCACCACCGGCACGGCCCACTCGTACATACCGTCCACCGTAAACACGCGCTTGGCAAACAAGGCGGCTGGTTTGGCCAACCCGGCGTCGAGCACCTCCTGGCCGTAGCGCTCAATGTCACGGCGACTCAGAAACCCGCGGGACTTGAGCCACGCCGCAAGCGCCTCGCCGGCAAAGAGCCGGTTCAGGGAGCCTGGTCGCGGAATCACCCGCTGCGACGGCGGAAGCTGCTGCATGAGCGTGCGCATGGCTGCCACGGTGGCGGCCGGGCCGAGCTCGTCGCCACCCAACACCACCGGAAACACAATGCCGGGGAGCGCCGCCGAGCCCTCGCCCGTGGCTTCGCCAAAACGCCGGGCCACCTCCTGGGCACCGCGCTGCTGGCGACTCCACGCGGCGGCAGCTTCCTTGGCAAGACCCTCGGCCGTGCGGGCGTCGGCCACCACGTCGCGGAGCGGCCCCACCACCCGGCGCTGCACGTCGGCCGCCGTGCGCGTGCACACCAATGCCCGTTCCTGGGCCGCCTCGCGGTGGTCCCGAAGCCAGCGCCTGACGGTGGGAGCAGACACGTTGCCGTCGCCGCTGATGCGGGCTGCCGCCGCCGCCTCGGCCTCGAGCGCAGCCGCGTGCTGGCTCGCCACCGTGGAAATGGCCTCGGCCTCCCCCCGGATCTCCGCCACGCACCGCGCCATGGCGGCAACCCCCGAGCCGTCGGGAGAGAAGTAGGTGGCCATGCAGTTGGGCATCGCGTCACGTGCCGCGCGTCACGGGTTTGTCTGTGCTTTCAGGTGCGATGAGCAGCGACGAGAAGCGATCCCCAATGCTCGCGCTCCGGATTGCACGGCGGTACACGGCCGGGTCGAACCCGCCGCTTGCGTTTCCCTGTCTTGACCGTCTCGAGGCAAAGCTGCACCAGTTGAAGGTGCCAACGTGCACGCCGCAGCCGTCGATGGACGGACCCGAGCCGAGCTACGGGAAGGTGGTGAAGGGCTACCAGCGCTACACCTCGCCGCAGCCGCTCCGGTTGGACCATGGCGGCACGCTTCCGGGGTACACGATTGCGTACGAGCTGTGGGGCACGCTCAACGCTGCCCGGCTGAACATGGTGCTTTTGCACACCGGGCTCCTGGCTCTGCTGCACGCCCGGCTGCACCCCGAAAACACGGCGCCTGGGTGGTGGGAGCGGTTTATTGGGCCCGGCAAGCACATCGACACGGACCGGTGGTTTGTGGTGTGCACAAACGTGGTGGGAGGGTGCTACGGAAGCACCGGGCCCAGCAGCGTGGACCCGGCAGACGGCGAGCGGTTTGCCACGCGGTTCCCCATTCTCACCGTCAACGACATGGTGCGGGCGCAGCAGCGGATGGTGCGGGAGCAGTTTGGCGTGGCCAAGTTGCACGCGCTGGTGGGGGCGTCGATGGGCGGGATGCAGTCGTTGGCGTATGCCCACGAGTTTCCGAACGGCGTGGGCCGCGTGGTGTCCATCAGCGCTGCGGCACGCTCGCACCCGTCGTCGATTGCCATGCGCCACTGCCAGCGCCAGGTGTTGATGGCGGACGCCAACTGGAACCGCGGGTTCTACTACGACGGTGTGCCGCCGCACGTGGGCATGAAGCTTGCGCGGGAGATCGCCACCGTGACGTACCGCCTGGGTCCCGAGTGGGAAATGCGGTTTGGACGCCGGCGCGCAGACCCCAGCAAGCCGCCGGCACTCTGCCCGGACTTCTTGGTGGAGACGTATCTCGACCACCAGGGCGAAAAGTTCTGCTTGGAGTACGACCCCAACTCGTTGTTGTACGTGTCCAAGGCCATGGACTTGTTTGATCTTGGGCGGGACAACCGGACGCGGGCGCGGGCGGTGCGGGATCTGGAGCGGGACTCGCTGCCGGTGCTTCCAGAAGAAACCTATGCCGAGACACAGCAGAGCGGCGCGGGCGGGAGCGACGTGGAGGATCTTGTGCAGGGGATGCTTGGTATCAGCCACAAGCGCGTGTGTGTCATTGGGGTGGAGTCGGACGCGTTGTTCCCGGTGTGGCAGCAGCGGGAGATCCACGAGGTGTTGGTGGAGGGAGCAGCGCGGCGCGGGATCAAGAGCAAGTGCGAGTACCACGAGTTGGGCAACGACGTGAGCTTGTATGGCCACGACACGTTTTTGTTGGAGTTGGGCTTGGTGGGCGGCCCGGTGAAGGCGTTTTTGGAGCGGGCATAACGGCTGCCGCGCGGCAGGCGCATGCAGGCGCATGCAGGCATATGCACCCCATGCATATCCCCAACCTAAACCCCCGCATTCGGTCATGCATATAAAACTCCGAAGTTGTCCGCAAAAATGGCCCGAGAATTGCCATCCCTTTGCCCCCATTTTCTTCCATGTCGAACCCCAGTGTGATTCTCAACGCCGTGAACAACATCACGATTGAAGACCGCCCGGTGCCCACGCTTCCGGACTCCCACTACGTCAAGGTGCGGGTCACGCACACGGGCATCTGTGGCCTGGACGTGCACTACTACACCCACGGGAGCATTGGGGTGTATGAGTTGAAGGCCCCGATGGTGCTCGGGCACGAGAGTGCAGGCGAGGTGGTGGAGGTGGGCAGCGACGTGACGCTGCTTGCCGTGGGCGACCGTGTGGCCATCGAGCCGGGCATTCCCTCGCGCTACTCCTCCGAGTTCCGCGCCGGCTGCTACAACTTGGACCCGGCCGTGCGGTTTGCGGCCACGCCGCCGATCGACGGCACGCTTGCGCGCTACTACTGCGTCCCGGCCGACTTTGCCTACAAGCTCCCGGCGCACGTGTCCAACGAGTGCGGTGCGCTTGTGGAGCCGTTGGCCGTGGCGGTGCACCTGAACAAGCTTGCCGGCACGGTGTTTGGCGACTCGGTGGCGGTGTACGGTGCGGGGCCGGTGGGTCTTCTCATTGCGGCCACTGCGCGTGCGTTTGGAGCCACCCAGGTGTTGGTTGTGGACGTGGTGGACGCCAAGTTGGAGTTGGCCAAGCAGATGGGTGCCACGCACGTGTTCAACTCCAAGAACGGTGGTGCTCCGGAGGTGGCGGCGCCGCGGATTGTGTTTGAGGCCAGCGGTGCCGAGGTGTGCATCCGTGCCGGGCTTGCGCTTGTGGGCCGCGGCGGCGTGTTTGTGCAGGTAGGGATGGGCAAGGACGACGTGAACTTCCCCATGAGCGAGGTGCTGGGGAAGGAGTTGACGGTGAAGGGCGTGTTCCGGTATGCGCACGGGGACTACACCACGGCGGTGGAGTTGGTGGCGAGCGGCAAGGTGGAGGTGGAGCGGTTGGTGAGCCACCGGTTCAAGTTTGACGACGCTGTGGAGGCGTACGAGACGGTGAGACGCGGCGAGGCGGTCAAGGCGATCATCGAGGGTCCGCAGTAATCTTGATACACCTGTGTTCACAAAAGCATATGTATATTTGGGTCGCGAGGTTCTAGGCAACCCAGGGGAACATGGCCTTGCGGCCCTTGGGGTAGCCCGGGATCTTGGCGTTCCGCTTGTGCTTCTTCACAGCCCAGACGTACATCTGGGCCGAGCCCACGGCCCAGAACAAGAGTGCCAGCCAGTTGCCCACAAGCACGGTGAACACGGCCCAGCCAAGCGACTCGAAAAAGTAGTTGGGGGTCAGGACAAGGTCAAAGCCGTAGCCGCGCGTCACCTTGTGTTCC
The DNA here is from genome assembly GCA_030572215.1 of Limtongozyma cylindracea. Taxonomy (NCBI): domain Eukaryota; kingdom Fungi; phylum Ascomycota; class Pichiomycetes; order Serinales; family Debaryomycetaceae; genus Limtongozyma; species Limtongozyma cylindracea. The sequence goes on from JAJLZO010000181.1 coordinate 14,794, forward strand.
TTGGACCCGTCGGCCCGGAGCATGCGCAAGCGGTAGTGGATGTATCCGTTGGACGCCTGGGCGTAGAGCCACACCGCCAACAAGGCGTAGCGCACTGCGGGCGGGTGGTTGAAGGTGTGGAACAACACGCCTGGCTTGTCCGAGTAGATGAACAGCCCGAGCAACAATCCACTCAAACCCCAGTAGTAGGCGCAGTTCTTCACCACGTTGAACGCCGGCATGGTGGCCGACAGGAACCGGTGGACAAAGGCCGACTCAAACTCGCGCTTGGCAAAGTGGGCCCACACCATGGCGAGCGCAAGCTGCTGCGTGGGCGTGTGCACGCTGCCCGCCACGCGGTACAACAACGGGTGGATGAACAACGGACCGAGGTACTCGGTGATGTACACGCCTCTCCAGCTCAACTGGGGGCCAAGGTCCTTGGCGTACACCGTGAGGTCCTTGGGGTCGAGGCCCTGGGCTTCGAACGACTGGGTGGGGTCCACGGTCACATGCTTCTCGGACTTGAGCACCGTGAGCCGCACGCGGTTGGCATTGAGGTGGCTCACCTGGGCCACAAACTCCACAAGCGTGGCCGGGTCCACGGCCTGCTCCGTCAGCACCGCCTTGATGGATTTCGAGCGCGGCTGCACGGTCACCATGGGAAAAGGCGGGTGTAAAGTGTTGAGCAAATGGGTGGGTTGTCTGCAGGATGGACGCGCGGAGGCGGCCGGGGTCTACGGGAGGGTGTGTGTGGATGGGTGGGTAAGCTGGCAGGAGCGGGAGAGGGGTGGTTGGTGTTGGGCTGGGAGACGTGTGGGTCTGGCGGTGGGGTCTGGCGGGCAGTGTAGGCGGGTGCAGCGGGCAGGCTTGGTGCAACAAGCCGCGATTTTGACGAGGCACCCGTGTTCCCGGGTAGGTGCCAGTGCTCCCGGGTAGGTACCAGCGTCCCCGCCAAACCACCAGCGCTCCACCAAACCGCCAGCGCTCCACCAAACCGCCAGCGCTCCACCAAACCACCCCGCCCACTCATCGCCTTTCATTACCGTTTTCGGGTGCCTCATCGTTTCTCCATGAAGTTGGTGCGGTTTTTGATGAAGCTTGTGGGCGAGCGGGTGAGCGTGGAGTTGAAGAACGGAACGGTGGCAGAGGGCGTGGTGGTGGGTGTGACGGCCAGCATGAACATACTGTTGAAAGCGGTGAAGATGACGGTGCGGATGCGCGATCCGGTGGAGATGGAGCACTTGGTGGTGCGTGGAAGCACGGTGCGGAACGTGATCATGCCCGACAGTGTGAACCTCGACGTGATGTTGGCCGACGGACTCGGCCGCGTCAAGCGCGTGGAGAAAACACGAGCAGGCCGGGGAGGCCGAGGGGGGCGGGGCCGGGGCCGGGGCCGGGGCCACATCTAGAAAACACCACCTTACTATGTACAACTACACGACAGCTACCACTCACGGGCCTGCTTGGCGGCACGCTTGTGCTTGCGCTCCCAGTGCTTGGAACCACGGACCTCGGCCATCTTCTCGTCCACCGTGTCCAAGGCCGCGGCGCGCTTCTCGTACCGCTCTTCGCGGGTTCTCTGGTGCTTCTTCAACTTCTCCACCCACACACCCCGCATCATCGGCGAAGCAGCCATCTTCTCGGCACCAAGCTTCTTGGCCATGGGCGGAAGCATCTCCTCGAGTCCGAACTTGCGGGCGGTCTTGTACAAGTCGGCCTGGCGCCGCCGCAGGTACGCGGGTGCGTGGTACACACCGGTGGTGTGCTTGTTGGGGAGAAAGGGGTTGGCTGCCGGGTCGGTGGTGGTGGACGGCACTGCCAGGTACTCCACAAACGGCCGCGGCGGGTACTTGGTGAAGAAGTTCACAAGCGTCTGCGGGAGCCGCTGGAACGTGGCCGCAGAGTTGGACATGGAGATGTGGTGGAAAAATGCGATGCACCAGAGGCACAGGCCGATGTACACAGGCAGTGGGAACGACTAGGTAATTTTGGTTAGAACCATCACTGGACAGACTCCACGGCCTGCTTCAAGAGAGCAACCCCCCGGGCCAACTCTTCCTGCAGAATCGTCAACGCCGGCACCAACCGCACCACGTTGTCGCCGGCACTGATCACCACCAACCCGAGGTCGCGCGCCGCCGCGACAATGGGCGTCGGATCGGTGTCAAAGTGCACGCCTGCAATCAAGCCCTCGCCGCGGATCTCCTTCACCAGCGGGATCTCCTCCACCCACAGCTCAAGCTCCTGGCGCAACCATGCACCCTTGGCCGCCACCTCGTCCAAGAACCCCTCCTCCGTCAACCGCCCCAACACGTAGTTACCCACGCGAGACCCCAACGGGTTGCCGCCATACGTGGTGCCGTGGTCGCCCACCTGCAACGCCAGCGCCACCTTGTCGCCAATCATCGTGGCACCAATGGGGAACCCATTGCCCAACGCCTTGGCCATGGTGACAATGTCCGGGTGGGCCGAGGGCGGAAGCGAGCCGTGGGCCCAGAGCCGCCCGGTGCGTCCAAGACCACACTGGATCTCGTCAAAAATAAGAAGCGCGTCCACCGACGACGCCACCTCGCGGAGCTGCACAAGAAACGCAGGGTCCATGGCAGTGACGCCGCCCTCGCCCTGGATCGGCTCGATGATGATCCCACACGTCTTTTCGCTCACCACCGCCTTCACGCTCTCGATGTTGTTGGGCTCCGCCACGTGCACCCCCGGCACCAACGGAGCAAACGGCGCCTGGTACTTGGGGTTGGGCGTGACGCTCAAGGCCCCAAAGGTACGGCCGTGGAAGGAGTTCTTGAAGGTGACAAACTCCGTCTTCTGGTCGCCGTACTTTTTGGCATACTTGCGGGCAAACTTCAAGGCGGCCTCGTTGGCCTCGGTGCCCGAGTTGCACAAAAACACCTGCTTGGCACCCGCCATGCCGCCCGAGGCAACTGTGGCCTGGACCAAGTTCTTGCTCAACTCGCCGGTCCAGAGGTTGTGGAAGAGGTTGGAGGTGTGCACAAGCGTCTGCAGCTGGTCCGCAAGAATCTCGGCCACGCCGTCATCACAGTGGCCAAGTGCCGTGACGGCAATCCCGGCACTGAGATCAAGGTACTCCTTGCCCCGCGAGTCCCAGAGGGTGACGCCCTTGGCCTTGGTGAAGACAATGTCGGGGCGCGAGTAGGTGGTGGCCTGGAACGGCGCACGCTCCGCAATAAACAGAGCCGTGGACACCCGACGGAGCGGGAGAACAGAGCGGAAGAAGGACATGTGTGCGGGTGAAAAGATTGCCCACCGCGGCTATTCCGCCGGTTGCCTGATTGAGTCACCGTCACGTGTGTCCCCGTCACGTGTGTCACGCCTTCCGGCTGCTGCACGACATTCTCTATTTTTAGTCCGTAAATCCGTTCCTCACATCAAGAGGCAGGCGACGAGCGCCATGCCGGCGCCCACATGCATGGGCACGGCGCCGTTCAGCACCGTGATTGTATCGTAGTGGCGCACGGTGCCCACCGTGCCGCTGATGCTGCCGAGACCCACCGAGCCCGAGGGCGGGGTGGCCACAGTCGAGTACATCAGCGTGAAGGCCTGCGAGTAGAAGGATGAGGACGTGGTGAGGAGGCCGTTGGCCGCCGTGAGGGTCACCCACACCAAGGTGAAGGTGGACATGGTGGCGGTGTCCACGTCGGTGGCGGTGTTGGTGTTGGTGCCGGCTGTGATCGCGGTGGTGGCGCCGGCGGTGGCCGTGGTGGTACCGGTGGTGAGTGCGGTGGCGGCGGTAAGTGCGGTGCCGGTGGTGGCCGCCGTGACTGCAGTGCCGGTGGTGACCGCAGTGCCGGTGGTGACCGCAGTGCCGGTGGTGACTGCGGTCGTCGCGGCCACGCCAGCAGTCGTCGCGGCCACGCCAGCAGTCGTCGCGGCCGTCACCGCCGTCGTCGCGGCCGTCACCGCCGTCGTCGCAGCAACCCCAGCTGTCGTCGCAGCCGTGGTCGCAGCCACCGCCGTCGTCTCAGCCACCGCGGTCGTCGCAGCCACCGCCGTGGTTTCGGCCACCGCGGTCGTCGCCGCCACCCCCGCCGTCGTCTCGGCGTCCGCCACCGTCTGCACCACCGTCACGCCGTCAACGCCCACCACGGTGGTCACCGCGGCCCGCGCCGCAACCCCGCCCACTAGAACGAAACCCGCAAACACTCCCTTCATCAAGAGCAAGGCGCGTGGCTGTGTTGGCAGATTCAGCCTCCTTTTCTCGTTTCTGTTTTCCGTCCCGATTGGGACGCGCGCCAGGGCTGCGAACCGCGCATGCCCGCGCAGCACGCTGCAGCACGCTGCATCGCACGTTGTGGCTCGCACCAACCCTCTCCACAACATGCCGCGTCCGGGAATGAAGAAGCGGCAGCTGCTGAAGCTTGTCTTTAGCGTCGACGACGGCGCGGACGAGCCGCTCGACGACATTGACCGGGAGTACCTCGAGGGATACCTGGACGCCTTGCGCGACCGCTTGGGCACGTCGCTGCCCTCCACTCCCAAGGCGGCGGCACTCGAGCAGACGGTGAAGCTGTCGCTCGCACTGGCCTCGCGGGGTCTCCGTCAGTTGGAGCGCATTGAACCACAGCAGCCGCGGCTGCCCCTGATTCTGCGGCGCAAGGGCAAGTTGCCCGTGTTGCAGACCAACGACGAGGAGGAGGAGGAGGAAGGGGGGGAGGACGACGACACGAGCAGCGTGAGCCTGGCCGAACTGTTGACGTTGAAAGACCGCCAGGCAGCCATCAACACCACCCACCCGTTCGGTATCAAGATCTGGAAGCTGTCGCTTTACAAGAAGAAGCGGTCTGTGGAAACCACGGCAGAGGAGGATCTCCACGACCAGGGCCACCCGCACGTGGAGTGGAGCATCCGGCTATGCAACCTCATCTGGAGCGCCACCCTTGGCGTGGTGCTCTTTCTCGTCTGTCTCGGTGGCTCGGTGGTTGCGCTGGTCACCTTGGGCACGCGCTCGTACGCGCGTCTCTGGCTCCGGCTTGGCTGGTACCTCTGGTTCCCGTTCGGTGTTGGCGTCACGCTTGTAAAGGACGAAAACTACCTCCACGAAGACTCGGGCGATGGGCGCAGCGTGACCGAGTACGCAGCCTGGCGCCAGGAAGAAGAGGGCCGGTTGTTCTACGCCCCGCCCGCCCGCTCGCCGCTTCTTCAGCGCCAATCCAGCAACCTGGACCTGCCGTACGGAGCCGTGAGCATTCCCAAGCGCTACTTTGGCCGTGGCCAGTGGACCCTTCCGCGGGTCGCCTTCTATCTCTACTTTTACGTTGTGGCCCAGCCCATCATGCTCCTCGTGCTGTTGCTCTGTTGGTTGGGAGTGTTCACCATCCCCATGGGCCGGCTCATCAACCTCATGCTTTCCCACCTCCGCCGCCACCCGCTTGCGCTCCACTTTTCTCCTGTTGGCAGCGTTCCCCAGGGCCACCGGATCCTTGCATGCACGTACCGCCTGGCCGGACGCCGCTACTACAAGTACACCATCGAGGGCACCAACATCTTCTTGTTCAACCTCATGTCGGCTGTGGTGTTCACGATTGCCGACGCCTACTTGGTGCGGGGCTGGTGGGGGGTCACGGCGTGGTACACCGACCCGCTCTTTCTCTTTGGACTCTGTCTTCTTCTGATCATTCCGTTGGCCTACTTCCTTGGCCAGGCAGTGGCGCTGATTCTGGCCCAGCTGAGCATGGGCGTGGGTGCCGTCATCAACGCCTTTTTCCTGACCATTGTGGAGATCTTCTTGTACTCTGTGGCATTGCAGGAACACAAGGCGCCGGTGGTGGAGGGACTGATGATCGGTCTGATTCTCGGAGCAGTGCTTCTTCTCCCGGGCTTGTCCATGTGTGGCGGTGCCTTCAAGCGCAAGACCCAGCGCTACAACCCCAAGAGTGCCGGCGTGCTGTCCACCATGCTTCTTTTTGCCGTGGTGGTGATGCTCTCGCCGTCGGTGATCTACGAGCTTTACGGCACCTATTCCGTGGAGTGCTTGGTGGAAGACGGACCCATCCAGCACTGCCGCATTTTCCAGCCCCCCATTGAAATCGACCGCTTGTACACCGAGGTGCTCCGGCCGTTGCTGGTGGTGGCAGCTGTGGCGTTGTTTGTGGCGTACGCCATTGGCATGTGGTTTACTCTCCGGACCCACGCCGCCATGATCTGGGAAAAGTCGGCCCCCCATCTCCAGACCGACACGCCGGTGGCCACGCCCGCAGAGGAAGGGTTGCGCACCCCCTCGCTTCTCCTGCTCAACCAGCAAAAGGCCAAGAAGCAGCCGGGGGCGTACCGCCTGGTGCCGGCCGAGGAGCCGTCTGCAGACGGAGGCCACGACGCCCCCAACTGGCTGCGCAACATGTCGGTGGTGATTCTTCTCGGCGCCACCGTGTTGTATGCCGTGATTGCCGAGATTCTTGTGGGCACCATCGACGCGGTGCTTGTGCACTTCCCCATGAGCCCCAAGTTTCTTGGTCTCACGGTGTTTGCTCTTGTGCCCAACACCACCGAGTTTCTCAACGCCATTCTGTTTGCCGTGCACGGGAACGTGGCGCTTCTGATGGAGATCGGGCTGGCCTACGTGCTCCAGGTGATGCTCATCCAGATCCCCGCCTTGGTGGTGTACACCGTGTGGTTGGGGTACAGCGACTCGGCCGACATGTTCACGTTGGTGTTTCCCAAGTGGGACGCCATTGCCACAGTGGTGAGCGTGTACTTGTTCACGTATGTCTACGCCGAGGGCCGCAGCAACTACTTCAAGGGCAGCATTTTGGTGATTTTGTACGTGGTGATGATGGTGGGCTTCTGGTTCAACGGCAAGGTGCCCGAGGGAGGGTATGCCGGGGGCGGGTTCACCATGGCATGGAAGTCGTAAGTTATACTGGAGGCGGTGTGGCTCCGGCTGCCGCTTCGGCTGCCGCTTCCAACACCTTAATCGGATCTCGAGACAACAGTCCCAACATCGCCTGCTGGATGCGCACGTCGCCCTCCACCTGTTCGATCCCACGCGCACCGACACGCACACTCACCTCCCGTCCCCCCACCACCATTTTCACGTACTCGCACGACAAGTCGCTGTCCACGCGCGTGACTCCAGGTGCTCCGCGCGCTCCCTCGAACCAGTCCCGCCGAGTCTGCACGGTGCGCAATGCCCGGTGGACCTCGCGGGCAAACACAACCGGATCCTCGCACGGGCCCTGGGGGATGTACTGCGGCAACGTGTGCTTGAACACGCGCCACGTGCTTCCGGTCTTTTCCGTCTCGCGCTTGAGAATGGTGTAGTGGGGAGGGAGAAACCGCCGCTGTGTGGCAGCGTACGTGTCGAACCGGATGCCCACAAGGGGGGCGTTGAGCAACGCGCCGGGCTCGGTGCTGGCTGCGGCGGCCACCGCCTCTGTGTCTGCCGGTGCGGCCGCTGTTCCTGCGTACTCCCGAACCGCCGTCTCGTCCACGGGAAAAAACGTCACGCCCCCAAGACGGTAGGCGTTCTCCGCAGCAAGAAGCCGCACCGGCACCCGCGGCGTCACCTCCTGCGTCACCTGGCTGAACATGTGGGCAATCGACAGGTCAAACGGCGTGTGCTGCACCTTGGCCGTGGCCTCGGGCGGCACGTCGGAGAGGTCCTGCAACGCCGGAACCGCGTCTGCCGGCTCCTCCTCCACGTCGCCCAACACGTCCAACCGCGCACGTGCGGCTGCGGCCCGCCGCTCCAACTCCGCCACCTCCCACCGCAACAGCTCCAAGTCGGCTTCATAATCAACAGACGCCATGTTCACCACAACAAAGCTCATCGCCACTTTTCTTCCATGTGGGCGGCCAAAAAGAAGCTCCCGACGTTGCGCCGGATGGCGTCGCGTGCCGGCACCACCAGTCACAACTGGACCGTCACGGCGCTGCAGACGGTGCCGGAGTACGCGCTCACGGCCACGCTCCGCGTGCACCGCACCGGCGCCCAGCACCTCCACATCGACCGCAACGACACCAACAACGTGTTTCTGATCGGCTTCAAAACGAACCCGCCGGACGCCACGGGCGTGCCGCACATTCTCGAGCACACCACCTTGTGTGGCAGTGCCAAGTACCCTGTGCGCGACCCCTTCTTCAAGATGCTCAACCGTCTGTTGCTGCTGTTCATGAACGCCATGACGGCCCACGACCACACCTTCTACCCGTTTGCCACCACCAACCAAACAGACTACGCCAACCTCCGGCTGGTGTACCTTCTGCTGGTGCTCGAGCCGTTGCTCCGCGACACGGACTTTTACCAGGAGGGCTGGCGGTTGGAGCACGAGGTGCCCAGCGACGCCTCCACCCCGCTCCAGCTCAAGGGCGTGGTGTACAACGAGATGAAGGGCCAGATGCAGAACAGCAGCTACCTCTTCTACATCCGGTTCTTGAACACCGTGTACCCCAGCTTGAACAACCTGGGCGGCGACCCTGCAGCCATGACGGCGCTCCGGTACTCCCAGTTGGTGGACTTCCACCAGGAACACTACCACCCCAGCAACGCCTACGTGTACACCTACGGCGACATGCCGGTGGAGGACACGTTGCAGGAGTTGGACCAGGAGTTTGGCGGGTACGGCAAGCGCGGCCGGCTGGGCGTGGTGAAGAACCCGATTGTGCTTGACCGCGACGTGAGCGTGGTGGAGGCCGGCCCCATCGACACCACGGCGGCGCCCGACCGCCAGCACAAGTCTCTGGTGACCTTCTTTGCCGGCACGCCGGAGGACCCGTACCGGCTGTTGTGTCTCCAGCTTCTCGGCAGCGTGCTTGTGGACGGCCACTCGCTGCCGTTCTACCAGCAGTTGGTGGAGTCGGGCATGGGCAGCGAGTTCAGCGTCAACACCGGTTTGGACACCACCACCAACCTTGTCTCGTTCACGGTGGGGCTCCAGGGCATGGACGAGGCGGCGTGCCGCGCGTTGCCCGGAAAGGTCGAGGCCATCTTGAAGGAGGTGCGCGAGAAGCTTGCGGCCGACCCCAAGGCGTACGACGAGCGGGTGAATGCCCTTCTCCACCAGCTCGAGCTCCGGCGGCGCGACCACCGCGCCGAGTTTGGCATGGGGCTTCTCTACTCGGTGCTTCCGCAGTGGGTCAACGGCCGCGACCCCATTGCCGGGCTCCGCTTCCAGGAGCACGTGGACCGTTTCCGGGAGGAGTATGCCAGCGGCAGCTTGTTCCCGCGCTTGCTCGACGAGTACTTTGTGGGTGCTCCCAAGTTGGTGTTCACGATGGAGCCCAGCGCGGAGTATGACGCAGAGTTGGCACAGCAGGAGCAGCAGCGGTTGGAGTCGCACGTGGCCGAGTTGGACGACGTGGACCGCGAAGCCATTCTTGCCCGCGGCACGCTTCTCGAGCAGCAGCAGCTGGCAGAAGAGGATCTCTCGTCGCTCCCGACCTTGACGCTTCGCGACATTCCCCGCAGCGGCGTCCACTACCCTATGGACCGCTCCGCGGTGGAGGACCGGGAGTTGTGGACGCGGGTGGCCCCCACCAACGGTCTCAGCTACATCCGCCAGGCCCTGCTGCTTGGAGGCGTGCGGCCGGACCTCCACCCGTTCCTCCCGTTGTTTGCCGAGGCCCTCACGCTGGTGGGCACGGCCAGAGACATGGCCACGGTGGACCAGGACATCCAGCTCCACACGGGCGGCATTCTGGCGCTGGTGAGCTGCCGGGCTCTGCCGCGGAACACCAACGAGGCCAGTCTCGAGTTGTTCCTCGGCAGCAGCGCTCTCCACGCCAACGCCCCGCACGTGTTCCGGTTGTGGCGGGAGTTGCTTACGGAAACCGACTTTGGCAACGTGGCCAAGTTGGAGACGCTTATCCGCGGCATGGGGCTGAACGCCGCGGCGGCTCTTGCCGAGCTGGGCCACTCGTACGCGCGCAGCACGGCAGCGGCGGCGTTGACGCCGGCCAAGGCGTTGGGCGACGTGCTTGGCGGGGTGGGCCAGGTGCAGTTTGTGCAGCGGTTGGTGCAGTGGGCCAACGAGGGCCGGTTGGCGGAAGAGGTGGTGCCGCGGTTGGAGGAGATCCGCACGCAGGTGTTGGCTGGGTTGTCTCGCGCCCGCTACCAGGTGATTTCGGAGGGCAGCAGCGTGGGAGGCGTGGAGGCGGAGTTGCAGCGGTACTTGGCGGGCGGCTGGGCTTCTGGAGAGTGCCAGGATGCGTTTGGTCCGTGGGTTGCTGGGTTTGCTCCCTCGCTTCGCCGCCTGGTGGTGGATCTTCCGTTCCAGGTGTCGTACGCGTCGTTGTGTGTTCCTGGTGTGGCGTACACCCACCAGGACGGTGCAGCCCTCCAGGTGCTTGCCACGCTTCTCACGTACAAGCATCTCCACACGGAGATCCGGGAGAAGGGCGGTGCGTATGGCGCGGGGGCGCTGTACGGCGGCGTGGACGGAGTGTTTGGATACTACACCTACCGCGACCCGCAGCCGCAGCGGTCGTTGGACATCTTTGCCGGCTGTGGGGCGTTTGTGGAACAGGCGGTGGAGTCGTGGGGTCTGCAGGAGTTGCAGGAGGCCAAGTTGCTGATCTTCCAGGGCGTGGATGCGCCGGTGAGTGTGCGGACGGAGGGTGCGGCGGAGTTTGGCCAGGGCATCACGCAGTCGATGCGGCAGCAGCGGCGCGAGGCCATGTTGGCGGTGGGGTTGGCTGAGGTGAAGGACGCGGCGGCGCGCTACCTCGTGGGCAGCGGCAGCCAGGCGGTGGTGGGCAGCGCTGCCTTGTTTCCCGAGTGGGACAAGGTGGTGGTGGGGGTTGAGTAACCTGTATACCATGTACATACGTAGACTATGCAAACGCCACCTTGCGCTTCTTCCCGGCGGTCTGTTGGGCCTGTTCCTCGGCCCGCTCCTCCTTCTCCCGCTTGCGGCGGGCCGCTCGGGCGACGTTGGCCTTGTTTTTCAACTCGCTCTTCTTCTCGTCCACCTTGGCCTGTTTCTCCTGCTCCTTGCGCTCCATCTCCTGGCGCCGCAACTCGCGGATCTCCTCCAACCGGCGGGCCTTCTCCAACTTGCTCTCGTTCACTGCGTCGCGGTCGTCGTTGATCTGGCGAATCAACCGGTTCAACACCACCAGGTCGCCGTCCTCCACAAACACCTTGCCCTTCTTGCCCTTCTTCACGGTGGCGCCTGGCTGGATGGCGCGGTTGAGTTGGGGAAGGTCCAATTCCTTGTCCGAGTACTCCCGCGGCTGTTTCTTGGTGCCGTACAACCGGGCCCGGCGTTGTTCCTTCTTCACGGTGGCCTTCAGCGGGAGCCGCGACGTGCGCTTGGGGGTGAGCGTCAGAGCCGTGGCAAGCTGGTTGCGGGCCTGCAGGTCCGAGAACACCTCCAGTTCGATGGACCGCGTGCCGGCCGTCTTCTGCTGCCGCTTGTACGCCTTGGTCTGTTTCTTGGGCGCCATGACGGAGTGGGTGAAAAAATATATTGCGTTTTCCTGCACAGGCTCATCGCCTAGACGTTCCTTCCGTGTCCCTCAGCTTCGGCAATGAGTGCCTTGAGACGGTTCAAGCCAAACACGCCTTCGAGGAGGACGGAGGCGGTCCACTCGATGCGGTAGTCTGTGGGCACGCGGTACTTGTGCAACAACGGCCGGAGAAGCACGGCGGCTTCGGTCACGTGGACGGCAACCACACCCCAGAGGATGGTGTTGACGTGGGCGGTGAAGAGGCGCACAAACAGCGTGAGCACGGGGAGCCAGGCCGCGAGTGCCCAGAGCCACTCGGGCTTGAACTTGGTCACCAAAAGCAGGCCAAGCACCACGGCCTCTGCCACGCTGTTCGGGAGCACAAACTGGTTCACCTGGACGTGCGAGAAACCGCGGGCCGCAGCCGCCTCCTTGGCCATCGCCACGAGCCGCACGCGGGAGTCGGAGAGCAGCTCCATGGGGGGTTCAATGGGAATGGGCTTGGTCACCTCCTGGTCCACGCCCTCCATCTTGAAGCTGATCGTGAGCAGGTCAAGAGCAATGTCCGTCAACCGGACGTTGGAGATGGTGCTGGAGGGCGCCACGTTGCCGTAGTGCACGAGGTAGTCGTTGATGGCGAGCCGGTGGTCGCGGTTCATGTGCGCAAGAATGCGCGTCTTGGCAGGAGCAGACATGGACGGGTGGGGGTGGAGGGGAGGGAGATACGGGGACGAAGTGTGACTGGGGTGCACGGGTGTGCGGCGATACGGAGACGATATGTACATGGAGGAGGACGCTGGTGTCGTGGCCAGCTGGTCGTGGAAACGCAGGGCTTGTAAGAGCTCCGATTCGGTTGGTGGATTGCCTCCCGTCTCCTGCGGCACCCCCACGCCCCGGTGTGGCTCGTAAGCCTAGGGCGCAGAGACTGAAGGCGCGTCCCAGCTTTCTGTGGAGGCTCATCGCCTAGACGTTCCTTCCGTGTCCCTCAGCTTCGGCAATGAGTGCCTTGACGCGGCTCAAGCCAAACACGCCTTCGAGGAGGACGGAGGCGGTCCACTCGATGCGGTAGTCCGTGGGCACGCGGTACTTGCGCAACAACGGCTGGAGAAGAAAGGTGGCCTCCGTGACATGGGCAATGAGGGTGATCAACCACAAACCATTGGCATAGGTGGTGGAAAACCGCACAAACAGCGTGAGCACGGGGAGCTTGGCAGCGAGCGCCCAGAGCCACTCGGGCTTGAACTTGATTGCAAACAAGTAGGCCAAGATTGTTGCCTCTGCCACGCTGTTCGGGAGCACAAACTGGTTCACCTGGACGTGCGAGAAACCGCGGGCCGCAGCCGCCTCCTTGGCCATCGCCACGAGCCGCACGCGGGAGTCGGAGAGCAGCTCCATGGGAGGCTCAATGGGAATGGGCTTGGTCACCTCCTGGTCCACGCCCTCCATCTTGAAGCTGATCGTGAGCAGGTCAAGAGCAATGTCCGTCAACCGAACGTTGGAGATGGTGCTGGAGGGCGCCACGTTGCCGTAGTGCACGAGGTAGTCGTTGATGGCGAGCCGGTGGTCGCGGTTCATGTGCGCAAGAATGCGCGTCTTGGCAGGAGCAGACATGGGCGGGTGGGGAGGAAAAGTCAGGCGGAAGTGCGGCTCGGGGTGGCAAAGCGATTTGAACTGCAGGGTCGCTCGGGCGATACCGGTGCGGCCAAGCGTGACTAGCGGCACGCTGTGCGAGGTGCACGGGTGTCGGCGATGCGGGTGCACGGGTGTCGGCGATGCGGGTGCACGGGTGTCGGCAATGCAGGTGCACGGGTGTTGTCTCATGCAGCTGCCGCCGCGTTTGTGTTTACACCGCATCCCGATTGGGCCAAAACACGGTCGCGGTGTGTTACCTATTTGCGAAACGCTGCACCACGCCGCAAACCCCCACCTCTCTTCCCCCGGCTGGGCCGCACCCCAGCACACCTCACCCGCCATGTCCCACATCCGTGACGAGAACGACCCCCGGGTCCACGCCCCCCCACACAAGTACACAAAGCCGGACGCGGACGCCCCTCGTCCGGTGCTCACCGAGGTGAGCAGCCAACAGACCCGCGGGTTGGCAGTGCCACCGCGGACCGAGGGCGCCAGCAACGGCATGAAGCGCCTGCTCACCGAGCTGACCTTGACCATGCCCCCGGAACCCAAGAAAACCAAGATCGAGTATGTCTGGGAGGACTTGGACGAGGAGGACGCGGACGACCCGCTCATGGTGTCCGAGTATGTGGTTGGTATTTTCGACTACCTTTCTGTGCTCGAACGCAAAACCCTTCCAGACGCCCAGTACCTCCAGTGGCAGCGCAACATCCGCCCCAAGATGCGGCTGATCCTTGTCGACTGGATGGTGGAGGTGCACCTCCGCTTCCGTCTTCTTCCCGAAACGCTCTTTCTCGCCATCAACATCATGGACCGCTTCATGCTGCGTGAGCTGGTACAGGTCGAACGACTCCAGTTACTAGCCACGGGGCTGTTGTTCATCGCCGCCAAGTACGAGGAAGTGTATCTGCCCAGCGTGAAGAGCTATGCCTACGTCACCGATGGTGGCTATGACGAGGAGATGATTCTCGAGGCGGAAAAGTACATTCTCCAGGCCTTGGAGTACGACCTCCTGTACCCGAACCCCATGAACTTTCTCCGCCGCATCCTGAAGGCCGACGACTACGACGTGCAGCTGCGGACCCTTGGCAAGTACCTCCTCGAGATCAGCGTCATCGACCACCGCTTCATTGGCCTACTACCGCTGATGTGTGCCGCCGGTGCCATGTACATTGCCCGCAAGATGCTCGGGCGGCCCGAGTGGACAGGCAACCTCATCCACTACTCGGGAGGCTACCACGAACTGGACCTCCGCCGCGTGTGCGAGTTGTTGGCCGAGTACTTGGTGGCCCCCATTGTCCACGAGGAGTTTTTCAAGAAGTACGCCAGCAAGAAGTTCTTGAAGGCCAGCATCGTCGCCCGCAGCTGGGCCAAGCGCTTGGTCGCGGACGGCAAGGATATCATGGATTAGCACCTCCAGACCGCACCAATCGACGATCATGATACAGAACCGGGATGTTTCCCCTGAGACGTAGTCTGGCGGCACTGGGGACGCCCAGTCCCGCCTCAGTCCCTGCGCCCCCGCCTCAGCCCCTGCGCCTCCGCCTCAGCCCCTGCGCCCCCGCCTCTCGCCGTTTGGCACGGACTCTGGCGTGCTCAGCCGTATCGCTGCTGATTCATAATCATGCATGACACGGCTGTCTGGTGCGTCTGCAGGCAGCATTAATCGCGCCCGTTGCTGGAGCACTATCGCGGCACTATTCGCGCTACAGAACGGCATATAAGAGCACCGCGGTGCCCGTAGCCACCGCCCACCACCATGCCTTCTGTATCGATCTCCATTTCCAATCTCCACTGCTCCGGGTGCCATGACACCGTTATCAGCGTGCTCTCCAAGCACTGGCCCGTGGTGCAGACCGCCGCCAGCGACTCCCTCCCTGCAGCCGGGGTGGCGGTCCACATTGCCGGCAACACCGTCCACTTGCTCTCCCGCAAGAAGCTCCAGTTCCCCGGACCCGTGCTCCGGGAGTTGGAGGCCAGCGGCTTGGACGTGGCCGGCTGGGACCTGTTTGACGACGAGGAGCACTCGATCCACGCTGGTGTTTCGCACACCACTGTGCCGTGGTGGAACGTGGCCCGACGGGTGTTGCTCCACCGCCGCCAGTACCGCCACCTCCAGTACTGCTCCGAGTGCCAGCACGCCGACCACAGTCTGGAAAAGACCATCAGCTCCGACTCCACTGCCGGCTCCACCTCCTTCCGCGCCGTGGTGTCCATCACCGGCATGACCTGTGCCTCTTGCACCACCACCATCACTGATTCCGTCACGCTGTTGTTGAAGCTGAACGGGGTGGCCTCGCCGGAGGTGACCGTGTCGTCCGTCACCAACACCGCGGTGGTGTTCCTCCCCAACAAGCAGATGGCTAACCTGGTGGTGGCCGCCATCGAACACGTGGGCTACGGCGCCACCCTTGTCGAGGTGCTGGCCAACGACGGCGCCCAGCCGGTCACAGTGCGTGCCACTCTTGGCGGCATCACCTGCGCCGCATGCGTGCTGCTGGTGGATGCTGCTGTATCCGAGCTCCCCGGGTTGCTCGACCACTCCGTTTCGGTGGTGCAGCGCCTGGGCGTGTTTGTGGTGGAGCTGCGCGACGTTATCGAACCACTCAAGCAGTGCATCGAGGACGCTGGGTTTGACTTTCAGGTGGTGGAGGTGTCGGCCAGCCCCCACTCTCGCACCGTGGACATTGCCGTGGACGGCATGCTGTGCTCCCACTGCCCGGAAACAGTGGTGCAGGTGTTGAGCAAGTACGGCGACGTGGCCAACCCCCAGGCCTTCCTGTTGGAGTCGCCTGTGGTGGAGTTTGTCTACATGCCCAGCGACACCACACGCTTGCGCGACATTCTCCAGGAGCTTCTGGACCAGCGGCCCAACGGCAACCAGCTTACTGCCACCCTTGCCAAGCGGCCCAGTGTGGAGGACCGTCTTGCCGAAATGCACCGCCGCGAAACGCGCCGGCTTGTGTTCCGGCTCGCGCTCCTGGTGGTGGTGGCCATCCCCACCTTTGTGTTTGGCGTGGTGGCCATGCTGCTTCTCCCCAGACACAACTCCTTCCGCATGTGGGTGGAGGAACCGTTGTGGGTCGGCAACGTGTCGCGCAACACGTGGGTGCTTCTCATTCTCGCCACGCCGGTGTACTTTTTTGCGGCCGATGTGTTCCACCGCAAGGCGTTTGCAGAGGTGCGGCTGCTCTGGTGGTTGCAGCTGCTGTGGCGGCGCCGGCTTCTCCAGTTTGGCTCCATGAACCTCCTCATGTGTCTTGGCACGCTGGTGGCGTACTTTTGCAGCATTGCCCTCTTGGTGTTGGCGCTGCAGACCCCTGCCAAGGAGATGGGGGACATGACCTCCTACTTTGACCTGGTGGTGTTTCTCTCCATGTTTCTCCTTGTGGGGCGCTTGCTCGAGAGCTACTCCAAGGGCAAGACGGCCAGCGCCGTGGAGAGTCTTGGCAAGTTCAAGAGCACCACGGCGGTGGTGGTGGACCAGACCTCCGACGGGTACACCAATGCTCGCGAGATTGACGTGAACTTGGTCGAGGTGGGGGACTGGGTGCGCGTGGTGAACGGTGCCGCGCCCCCCGTGGACTGCATTCTTGTGGACGCCACCGCCACCTTTGACGAGAGTGCCTTGACGGGAGAGCTGCGGCCGGTGGTGCACAAGGCAGGCGAACAGCTCTTTGCCGGTCTGATCAACGTTGGCGACAGTGTGGTGGCCCGTGCTCTGGCGCTTCTGCTGCAGCTGATGCTCGACCAGATTGTGCTGCTTGTGCGCGACGGCCAGATGGCCAAGGCACCCATCGAGCGGGCCGCCGACCGCCTCACGTCGAGCTTTGTCCCCGTGGTGGTGTTACTTGCGGTGATCACGTTTGTGGTGTGGATGGCCTTGGGCACGCTGGGCGCGCTCCCGCAACACTACCTCGACGTGGATGTGGGTGGCTGGGTGGTGTGGCTGCTTGAGTTTGCCATTGCGGTGTTTGTGATTGCGTGTCCGTGTGGCATTGGTCTTGCGGCACCCACGGCCTTGTACGTCGGGGCGGGGTTGGCAGCCAAGCACGGGATCTTGGCCAAGGGCGGTGGTGCAGCCTTCCAAGAGGGTTCGCGGGTGAATGTGATTGCGTTTGACAAGACGGGCACATTGACGCTCGGCAAGTTGAGTGTGGCGGGATACGCGTGGACGGTGGCGGCGAAGGAGCGGGAGGCAATCCGGGAAGCGGTGCTGGCGGTGGAGGCACATTCGGGCCACCCGCTTGCACGCTGCGTCCGGGAGTGGGCTGGGAGCGAAGGCTCCACTGTGGTGGAGCAAAGCGAGGAGATTCCCGGCAAGGGCGTGAGCGGCAAGGTGGTTGGTGGCGTGCTTGCGGGGAGGACGGTCATGGTGGGTAGCCACACGATGATGGAGGGGTACAGCTACAGTGCGCGCGAGAAGGAGGTGATTAGTACGTGGCAGCGGGAGGGCAAGAGCGTGGTGGTGGTGGCTCTCCGGGACGAGACCCATCCGCGTCCGGTACTCTATCTCGCAACACGCGACCAGGTGCGGCCCGAGGCGGCATCGGTGGTGCGCCGTCTCGCGGCGCGGGGCATCGAGTGCTGGATGATTTCGGGTGACGCCAAGGCCACGGCGGAGAGCGTGGCGGCCGAGCTTGGCATTGAGCACGTCATTGGCGAGGTGCTTCCGGCCGACAAGGCGCTGGCGGTGGAGAGTCTCCGGAAGGGGCGGCGGGTGGTGGCAATGGTGGGCGACGGGATCAACGACGCACCAGCACTTGCTGCGGCCGACGTGGGTATTGCCATGGCGGCTGGCAGCGACCTTGCGATGCACGCGGCCGACTTTGTGCTTCTCGGCGCCCAGCATCCGTTGGTGGGGGTGTTGCTGTTGGTGCAGCTCTCGCGCACGGTGTTTCGCCGTGTGCGCTTCAACTTTGGCTGGGCGTTGGTCTACAACATGGTGGGGTTGCCGATTGCGGCCGGAGTGATCTACCCCTACAAGAACAGCCGGTTGAGTCCGGTGTGGGCGCTGGCGGCAATGGCGTTGAGCAGCGTGAGCGTGGTGTGTTCGAGCTTGGCACTCAAGTGGACGCGGGTGGAACAGGTGGATATTGGCAGCGAGGCGGCCTTGGGGACCTCTGCTGTGGAAGTGGTGATGTAGGGCGGCGTGTGCGCGGGTAGCGAGCCGGCGTTGTGCGCCACAGCCCAACATAATGTTTATGTCTGTTTGTTGTGCTTGCAGTCTATCTCATCGCCACCTGCATGTCGTTCCCTAATCCCTTTATGGACGAGGCGCTGGTTCGACTGGAAGGCACCGCCACGCTGTCGCTCCCGCCGCTGTACACCAGCGACGACATATTTGGAGGCGACGACAACTCGCCGCTTCCCGGGTTTCTGGTTCACCAGCACCACCACCTGCCTGACTTCATCGACCACCGTCTCGAGGTGCTGCTGCTGGTGGCCAACCTTGCTGCCACCGGCACCACCTCCATCCACATCACCCATGCCGGCCGGCTCCCACGGTACTCAGCCCGCGGCACCTACCTGCCCAACGCCGTGTACTACACCATCCAGATGGACCTGCACACCATCTACCGGCGGTACCTGGAGTTTGACTCGCTCCGGCAGCTGCTCGTGCGCTTGTTCCCCACGCGGTACATTCCGGCAATTCCTGCCAAGCACCTGCTCGTGCTGTATCTCCTTGGTGCCAACGGTGCGCTGCAGCTGCGCCGCAACTTGGCGGTGGTGGAGGCTCGGCAGCGCCAGTTGGAACGCTTTCTCCAGGAAATCACCACCAACCACGCGCTCCATTTTATCCGCCAGAGCGTGGTGTTCTGCAAGTTTGTGGATCCCTCAGAGACCCTGTGGGAAGAGGTGTTGCGGCAGCCCCCCTTGAGTCTCATTCCCAGCCACCCGCTCATGGCTGACCCCATCCACCCGGCCAGCAGCACCGGCGTGCGGCTGTTGCTTCCGATCCCCACACACACCCAGGTGCTGAAGTTTGCCTGGGGCGACGACACGCACGAGCAGATGCTTGCGGCAGCAGAGGGCCGGCTTGGCGAGGCGGAGCACGAAACAGGGGCTTCGGTCAAACTCTTTGACAAGCTCGACTCGGGCACGGCGCAGCTCATCCGCATGTACATTGACCTTGGAGGGCACTTGAACAACTACGCCTTGACGGTCGAGAGCATGGGCAACCGGCCGTTGGCCGTGGTGTTGGAGCGGTTCGGGTCCACCATCGACACCACGTTTCTTCAGTTGGAGGCGTTCCAGAAGGCAGTGGCGCGGCAGGTGCACGAGCCGTTTGGTGTGGAGGTGCACACGCGCACCCACGAGCTCCAGCGGTTGCTCCAGTACGTGCGACTCAAGAAGGTGCAGGCCGGGTTGGTGGAGAAGCGCCGCGGGTTCATCGAGTCGCGGAGAGAGGCGATTCTCGAAGCGGTGGCCCAGCACGAGCGGTTGCAGGAGGCGTTGGAGCGGGGGTCGGACTTGAGTCCTCTGATTGCCGAGGCCATCAAGCGGTACGAGGAAGGGCGCCAGGGGCGCGAGCGGCAGTGGCGCATGCTTGCCGGGGTGCTTGGCAGCGGCGGGGCAATGGGCGACGTGCTGGGCTCGGCCGACTCCCGGCGCCTCGAGCGGCTCGAGCTAGAACTTGCCAACATGGAGCAGTTGGTGAACGTGAGTCGCAAGGACGCGGCGCACGTGGCGGCAGCGGTGGTGGACACGGTGGGTGAGCAGGAGGCGGCGTGGGCCGCCGAGTTCCGGACCGTGATGAAGGCCGAGGCCAAGAGCTTCCAGATCATGGGAGAGGAGACCCTACGCTCGTGGCAGGGCTTGCGCGACGTGGTGGAGGACATGTAGGCGGTCGGCTCCAGCGACCCGTAAACCCTGCCTGCAGTGAAATATGCATACGCGAACGCACGATGCTTGGCCCGCGAATGACAGGTGTGTCGGCTTTCCCGCGGCAGGTGCGGGTGTGGGGTGTGCGGGTGCTCGTGGTGGGGTTTGTGGTGGCCATGTTGGTGTGGCAGCAGCGTCCGCCGCTGGTGGCGGTGCTGCACGGAGGGGCGGTGGAGTACTCGTCCACCACCACCACGGTGTTTGTCAATACTGACACGCGTCTTGCGGCGGAGTATGGGGCCGCCACGTGTCCGGAGGTGGCGGCAGAGCTCTTGGTGACCGAGCCGCGGTTTGTGCATGTGGACAAGAAGGCGATTGCCACCTATCTTGAAACCACGCGGTACCTGGAGCTCCTTCGGTACCTTATTCCGTTGAACGACGACTATGGTCGGTTCTGGTACCATTTTGGCGGGCTGCTGGTGTGGCTTCCGGATCAGCGGCTCCACTACGTGGTGCACCGGGTGATGTTCACTCCGAACGGCGACCGCAGCCACGGCAAGGTGCTGGTGGTGTATGCCCAGGTCTACGACGCAGAGTGGAACGAAGTGGTGGGCCACGAGTGGAGCTTGCCCAAGGCTGCCTTGAAGGTTCTTGCGGCCAATGGCGTTGAGGACCACGCCCGGGCCTTCCCCCATGTGGTGCCGATTCCGTTCAGCGTCGAAAAGGCACAGCACTCGATCGGACCGGAAGACCCGCGGGTGGTGCTCCGCCAGAACCCGCTGGGGTTTGCAGAGCCCATGATCATCTTCAACATGCTTCACTTCAAGCACCGTGTGGTGGAGAACAAGCGGTTGATGACGCTCTACTTTCCCTTCACCCACACGCAGGTGCCTCTCCGCATCTACGGCTACTTGCCGCTTGTGCACGAAAAGAACTGGACCCCGTACTTTGACGAGGAGGCGCCGGCCGGTGGGCACACCGAGGTGCGGTTTGTCTACAGCTGGAACCCAGTGCAGGTGTTGGCCTGCAGTTTGGAAACCGGCTGGTGTCGCTTTGTCCAGGGCACGGCCACGCTTGACGAAAACGACCGTGGTTTGGACGAGTTGGACGAGTTGGCGGTGTCCAGCATGCGCGGCGGCACGCCGCTTGTGTCGGTGCTGGTGGTTCCTCTGCTTGCGCGGTTGGAAAAGCAGCTCGGCATGAAGTTGTGGGTGTCGTTTGCGCGGGCCCATTTGGTGCGCTGCGGCTGTGGGACCGACATGTACCGGCCCAACTTGGTGGTGATGGGGCGGCGGGAGTCGCGGGTGGTGGTGGTGGGGGTGCTGCTGTTTGTGGAGATGGGGAAGCTTACCCAGTGGTACCTGGAGCCATATGGTGCGTGCGACGGGGTAAATGCGGTGATTCCGAATGGGATTGCGGGCTGGGACAAGGAGGACGTGATGGGGGTGATGCTACTGAGTGGGGACATGAATGTGCAGTTGGTGTGGGTGCGGGGGGTGGCACGGGTGGTGGAACAGGTGGTGGGCCAGTGGAAGGCAGGGGTCGGCCACGACGGGTTCAGCACAGCTATGTCGTGTGCCTTGAGCCGAAGCAAAGAGCAGTGTCGGGCCTATGGCAAGCAGATGGGGAATCTGGTGCTTGAGAACGTAGCCATGGCGGAGAGCTAGAGAACGGGGTGTTTGGGAATACACGGCATAAACAGGAAGCGGGGGGAAGGGAAGTTGGGTCCGGAGCGCGGCGTGAGGCTGGCGAGTATCTCTGTGCTGGCTCGTGTGCGCAAGTCTGAGCCCCACCCACCTCTCTCCCCCTTGACAAACTCCCGCACTCCCGCACTCCCGCACTCCCGCGCTCCCGATCGTCGCGTGACGCTCCCTCACAAATCCCAAACCGGGCATCCCACATACCCCCCAATGCGGCATCTTACATCACACTCACTCTCATTGGCTCTTTCCCCACAAACCCGATTTCGGAGCGTCCCCACACTCCACCCGCTTTTCCCATGCTCTCGCGCCGGTTGACCGCACTCTCGCGCCCCACGCGCCGGGCCTTTTCGACTGCCCCCGGAGCCCCGGGCACCACGCCCTACCACGTGATTGACCACGAGTACGACTGTGTCGTTGTCGGTGCTGGCGGTGCCGGGCTCCGCGCCGCCTTTGGTCTTTCCGAGGCCGGCTTCAAGACGGCGTGTATCCTGAAGCTCTTCCCCACGCGTTCCCACACGGTGGCGGCGCAGGGCGGCATCAACGCCGCGCTCGGCAACATGCACAAGGACGACTGGCACTGGCACATGTACGACACCGTCAAGGGGTCGGACTGGCTCGGCGACCAGGACGCCATCCACTACATGACGCGTGAGGCGCCCCACCTGATCATCGAGCTTGAGCACTACGGTCTCCCCTTCTCGCGTACCGAGGAGGGCCGGATCTACCAGCGTGCGTTCGGCGGCCAGCTGAAGGACTACGGCAAGGGCGGCCAGGCGTACCGCACGTGCGCCGTGGCGGACCGCACGGGCCACGCGCTTCTCCACTCGTTGTACGGCCAGGCCATGCGCCACGACTGCCACTTCTTCATCGAGTTCTTTGCCATGGACCTTCTCATGCACAACGGCGAGTGTGTGGGTGTGGTGGCGTACAACGAGGAGGACGGCACCTTGCACCGGTTCCGCGCCCACAAGACCATCATTGCCACCGGTGGGTACGGCCGTGCCTACTTCAGCTGCACGTCTGCCCACACGTGCACTGGTGACGGTTACGCCATGGTGCTGCGCGCCGGTCTCCCGCTCCAGGACTTGGAGTTTGTCCAGTTCCACCCGTCTGGTATCTACGGCAGTGGCTGTCTCATCACCGAGGGTGCCCGTGGTGAGGGTGGTTTCTTGTTGAACTCGGAGGGTGAGCGGTTCATGGAGCGCTATGCTCCCACCGCCAAGGACCTTGCCTCCAGAGACGTGGTGCTGCGTGCCATCACCATGGAGATCAACGAGGGCCGTGGTGTGGGTCCCGAGAAGGACCACATGTACTTGCAGTTGTCGCACCTTCCGGCCGCCGTGCTCAAGGAGCGTCTTCCTGGTATTTCCGAGACGGCGGCGATTTTCGCCGGTGTCGATGTGACCAAGGAGCCCATTCCGATTCTCCCCACCGTGCACTACAACATGGGTGGTATCCCCACCAAGTACACCGGTGAGGTGATCACCAAGGGCGAGGACGGCAAGGACGAGATTGTGCCTGGTCTCATGGCGTGCGGCGAGGCGGCGTGTGTGTCGGTGCACGGTGCCAACCGTCTTGGTGCCAACTCGCTTTTGGACCTTGTGGTGTTTGGCCGTGCTGTGGCCCACACGGTGGCGGACCAGCTCCAGCCCGGCTTGCCCCACAAGCCGGTGCCGGCGGACATTGGCAAGGAGCTGATCGAGAACCTCGACAAGATGCGCACTTCCACCGGTCCCAAGCCCACCGCGGATATCCGTCTTGCCATGCAGAAGACCATGCAGAGAAACGTGGCTGTGTTCCGCACCCAGGAGACGCTTGACCGCGGTGTGGAGGAGATTCTTGCGGTGGACAAGACCTTCAAGGATGTTGGTACCACCGACCGCCTGATGGTGTGGAACTCGGACATGGTGGAGACGCTTGAGTTGCAGAACTTGTTGACGTGCGCCACGCAGACCGCTGTCAGTGCGGCGGCCCGGCCCGAGCTGAGAGGCGCGCACGCCAGAGAGGACTACCCGAACAGAGACGACGAGAACTGGATGAAGCACACCTTGTCGTGGCAGAAGGGCTTTGGTGACGAGGTTACTTTGGACTACCGCGACGTCATCTACAACACCTTGGACCCCAACGAGTGCAAGAGTGTGCCCCCGGCCATCCGTTCCTACTAAGGCAACTGGAGTATATATTGAATTGAGGTTTGTGGAGACACCGCCCTACGCCACCACCTCCAACAACAACTTGGCGCCCTTGTTGTCCTTGGCGGCCGACTTGATCTTCTTGGTGTCCTTCTTCACCTCCTTCTTCACCGCCTTCTTCACCGTCTCCCCACCGTCCTCGTACAACAGAACCACCACAAACGACCCCTCGCACAGGGCCCAGTCGGCCACCTTGCCCTGCACCACGCTCCACAACTGGCCGGCAAACTCCTCGCCCACGCCAGCCACCGCCACCTTGTCCACCCGCTTCTCCGCGTTGTTCCACACGCCGCCCTGCACAAGCGTTCGGAGGAGCCGGGCCGAGAAGGGCTTGTGGATGGGGTGGAACTCCTCGAGCACGTCGCCCGAAAAGTGGGCCGCCACTGCCTCCAACAATGCGCGGCGCTTGTCGTCGTTCTCCTCCGAGCCCTCGTGCACACACAACTCGCTCACAAACTGGGCACCGAGGTTGTCGCTGACAATCTCGCCCACGTTGGCCGCCATGTACTCGTACCAGCCCGGGGCAAACTGGGCCAAGTTCTGGGCCCGTCTCTGGTCCTCGGGCTTCTTGCTGGTGTCCGCCAGCATCTCGCGGTACTTTTGCAACTGGGCGCGGGCTGGCCCGTTGAAGTAGCGTGGCTCGGCCCCGGTGAGGAGATACAAAAACGGCCGGCGGGCATACTTGTCCGTCACCACCTGGCCCGTGATCTCGGCCAACTCGCCAGAGAAGGTTCTCCCCACAAGCACCGTGTCGTCCACGCACATCAACAACACGGTAAACACAATGTTGCCGTATTCGTTGGTGACCAACTTGGCGGCGTGGGGCTTGAGGGCTCTCACCATGGTCTTTCTGTCCTTGGCCCCGGCCTTGGCAATGATGGTGCACGCCACCTCGCAGCCCTCGGGCGTGTGGGCCAACTCGGCAATCTGTTCGGCAAGGAGAGTGATGAACTCGGCCACCTCGCTGCCCTCCATGATCTGGCAGTAGTCACGCATCACTGCGTGGAGGATCTGGAACCCGGCGCTGCCCTTTTCCACCAGGGCCTCGATGGTGGTGTGCAAGTTGCGGGCAATGATGGTGCGCTTTTCCGGCGCCGCGGCACACATGGCCACGAGGTCCACGTCCTCCTCGTTGCGGAAGAGGGCATAGGACGAGCCCCAGAACTCGCGGATCATCTGGCGCTTCTGCAACTGCAGAGCGTACAAGGTGTAGAGGTCCTCCACCACGTAGGCACCCTCGCGGTGCCGCATGAGCTTGCGCAACTTGCCGTGGAGCTCGTCGAGAATGAGAGCGCGCAGCTCCTTCAGGCCGTAGTGGAGGAGCTTGACAAGGAGATACTTGCCGTACGACAGTGTGGCAAGGGCGTAGTAGTTGCCCTTGAGCGCCGTGACAATGGTGTCGCGGTGTTCCTTCAGGGAGTACTTGACAAGTGTCTGGACAATGCGGGAGGCGTCGTGCTTGAGCACAAGGTCGGAAATCACTGGGGAGGCAAGCTCCCACATCTCGCTGCAGAGAGCATCGCGCACCTCCTTGGGCGGGGTGGGCTTGCGCACCCGGAGCCGTTCCCAGAGCAGCTTGATGGCGGCGATCTCGCTGCCGCCCTTGCGCTGGAGCTTGCGGGTGTTCTGGAGTTCCTTCTGGGCCTTGCGCGAGGCAGCCTGAGAGGCGGCATTGGCAGCTGCCGTCTCAGGGTCCACTGCTGCGTCGTTCTCCTCCGCATCGCTCGCCTCGGCGTCGCTCGCCTCGGCGTCGCTCGCCTCGGCATCGCTCGCCTGGTCCAACTCGTCCTCGCTCTCGTCGCTCACCTCGTCCTCGGTCACCTCGATCTCCGACAGAGACGGCTCTTCCGGCTCCAGCTCCACCTTCTGCTTCTTGGCCACACGGGCCGCACCCTTTCCAGCTCGCTTGACTCCGGCCTTGGACATGGGTGTTCTGGTGGGAATATATTTTTTTTCCAGATGGCTGCAGGTGGCTGCAGGCCGCTGCAAGCCCACGTGACAACCCAATGGATTTTTCGCTCTCTTCGGAGCTCCTCACCTCCACCTCACCTCTTTCACCATGGACACGGACGCGGAGAAGAACATTGAAATCTGGAAGATGAAGAAGCTCATCAAGCTGTTGGAGATGGCGCGGGGCAACGGCACGTCGATGATCTCGCTTGTGATGCCGCCCAAGCTGCAGGTGCCGCTCTGGCTGAAGATGTTGACGGACGAGTACGGCACGGCCTCCAACATCAAGCTGCGGGTGAACCGGTTGCTGGTGCTCTCGGCCATCACGCTGACGCAGGGCAAGCTCAAGTTGTACTCGCGCGTGCCGCCGAACGGGTTGGTGATCTACTGCGGTGACGTGATCACCGAGGAGGGCAAGGAGAAGAAGTTGACGGTGGACTTTGAGCCCTTCAAGCCCATCAACACGAGTTTGTACATGTGCGACAACAAGTTCCACACGGAGGCTCTCAGCGAGTTGCTTGAGAACGACGACCGGTTTGGGTTCATTGTCATGGACGGTAACGGTGCGCTTTTCGGCACGCTTTCGGGCAACACCCGCGACGTGTTGTTCAAGTTCACGGTGGACCTTCCCAAGAAGCACGGCCGTGGTGGTCAGTCGGCTCTTCGTTTCCTGCGTCTTCGTGACGAGAAGCGCCACAACTACGTGCGCAAGGTGGCGGAGGTGGCGGTGCAGAACTTTATCACCAACGACAAGGTGAACGTGGCGGGGTTGATTCTCGCGGGTCTGGCCGACTTCAAGCTGGAGTTGCTGAAGCTGGACTTGTTTGACGGCCGTCTTGCTGCCAAGGTGGTGAAGATTGTCGACGTGCTGTACGGTGGTGAGAACGGTTTCAACCAGGCCATCGAGCTTTCGGCCGAGACGCTCTCCAACGTGAAGTTCATCCAGGAGAAGAAGCTCATCACCAACTACTTTGACGAGATTTCCCAGGACACGGGCAAGTTCTGCTACGGTGTGGAGGACACGCTCAAGGCATTGGACCTCGGTGCGTGCGAGATTGTGATTGTGTACGAGAACCTCGGGATCATCCGCTACACCATGAAGGATGCGGGTGGGGTGGAGGTGGTGGTGCACCACGACCCGGAGCTTCCTGGCAAGGAGTGGATGATGGACAAGGACACGGGGGTGGAGATGGAGATTGTCAAGGAGGAGCCGTTGTTGGAGTGGCTTGCCGAGAACTACAAGAGCTTTGGTGCCACCTTGGAGTTTGTCACGGACCGGTCGTCCGAGGGTGCCCAGTTTGTCAAGGGCTTTGGTGGTATTGGTGCCATGTTGCGCTACAAGGTGAACTTTGAGCAGTTGGCCGACGAGAGCGATGACGAGTACTTTGACCTGGACGAGGACTACATTTAGCGGTAGTAATGGATGGTAGCGCAGTGGTGGTGGGCCCCGCAGTGGTGGTGGACTCCCGCAGTGGTGGTGGACTCCCGCAGTGGTCTTGCGCTCCCGCAGTGGTCTTGCGCTCCCGCAACCCCCGTGCACGCTCTGTTCTTGTCCAAAACGCTCTGCTCATCTCCATCGCTGTCAAAAAATGTTCATTCTCTCGGAACTCCGCGACCTTGTGCGGATCCCGCCCAAGGCATTCCACAGGGCCACCGCGGAGGCCGTCACCACCCAGTTGCACAAGAAGTACGCCAACAAGGTGGTGCCCGACTTGGGTCTTGCCATGTGCGTGTGGGATCTCAGTGCGGTCGGCGATGCCATGTTGAAGCCGGGCGACGGTGCCACGTACGTGCGCTGCGACTTCCGCATGGTGGTGTTCAAGCCGTTTGTGGGCGAGGTGCTCACGGGGTGGATCGCCGGGGCCAGTGCCGAGGGACTCCAGGTGCGGCTCGGGTTCTTCGACCACGTGTTTGTGCCGGCCGAGTACTTGTTTGAGGGGTGCGAGTGGGTGGAGCTGCAGGCGGTGTGGGTCTGGCGGCCGGACGAGGAGAGCGAGTTGTTTCTCGATGTCAAGGAGCAGGTGCGGTTCCGCGTGGAGAAGGAGGAGTTTGTGCGCGTCAAGCCGGGAACCGAGGAGGACGAGGAACGGGAAAGCCCGTACCGTATTCTTGCCAGCTGCCAGACGGACGGCATGGGGTGTGTTTCCTGGTGGGAGTGAGGCAGGAGCAGGACACACCCAAGCCTAGACCACGGCCGCCGCAGACTCGCCGACCGGCGGACGCCGGCCTGGCGCGAGCCGGGAGCGCGCCGCACCTCCACATCACGTGACCGCCTGCGTCTACGTGTCTGTACCATAAATCGCATAATCGCCAAACGCCACCCACACTCCTCATGCCTCCGAAAGCGGACTGGGAAAAGTACCGGGCGCCTGCGGACGACGAGGCCAATGACGACAAGATCGTGCCGTTGCTGGAGGGCGACATCCAGGTGCTCAAGACCTACGGCGCGGCCCCCTACTCGGCCGCTCTCAAGCTGATCGAGGTGGACCTCAAGACCATCGAGACCCGCATCAAGGAGAAGATCGGCATCAAGGAGCTGGACACGGGACTTGCGCCGCCCCACCTCTGGGACGTGATGGCCGACAAACAGCGCATGGGCGAGGAGCAGCCGCTCCAGGTGGCGCGCTGCACCAAGATCATCGAGCTGACCACGGACGGGCCGGCGGCCGGAGCCATGGCCAACGCCGACGACCGCACCAAGTACGTGATCAACCTCAAGCAGATTGCCAAGTTTGTTGTGGGGCTCGGCGAGCGCGTCCTGCCCACGGACATTGAGGAGGGCATGCGCGTGGGCGTGGACCGCAACAAGTACGAGATCCAGCTCCCGCTCCCGCCGCGGATCGACCCGCTGGTGACGATGATGACGGTGGAGGAGAAGCCTGACGTGACCTATGGCGACGTGGGTGGCTGCAAGGAGCAGATCGAAAAGTTGCGCGAGGTGGTGGAGCTTCCGTTGTTGCTGCCCGAGCGGTTTGCCAAGTTGGGCATCGACCCGCCCAAGGGCATCTTGTTGTACGGTCCGCCCGGCACCGGCAAGACGCTCTGTGCCCGTGCCGTGGCCAACCGCACGGACGCCACCTTCATCCGCGTGATTGGCTCGGAGTTGGTGCAGAAGTACGTCGGCGAGGGTGCCCGCATGGTGCGCGAGTTGTTCGAGATGGCCCGCACCAAGAAGGCGTGCATTATCTTTTTCGACGAGGTGGACGCCATTGGCGGCGCGCGGTTTGACGACGGTGCTGGCGGCGACAACGAGGTGCAGCGCACCATGCTCGAGTTGATCACGCAGTTGGACGGCTTTGACCCGCGCGGCAACATCAAGGTGATGTTTGCCACCAACCGGCCCAACACGCTCGACCCGGCCTTGTTGCGGCCCGGACGGATTGACCGCCGCGTGGAGTTTCTGCTTCCCGACCTCGAGGGCCGTGCCAACATCTTCCGCATCCATTCCAAGACCATGTCGGTGGAGAAGGACATCCGGTGGGAGTTGATCAGCCGCTTGTGTCCCAACTCCACGGGAGCCGAGTTGCGCAGTGTGTGCACGGAGGCGGGCATGTTTGCCATCCGAGCCCGCCGCAAGGTGGCCACGGAGAAGGACTTCCTCCAGGCGGTGGACAAGGTGATCAAGGGCAACATGAAGTTCAGCAGTACTTCCCAGTACATGCAATACAACTAGGAATACAAGATGTGCACTCGGACCGGTTGTTTCTGGGACTAGGTTTCGCTCACCACCACTTCCAACATCCGGCCACAGTCAAACCCCTCGCCGCTGCCCAACTCCACCAACCGGAGTCCCTCCAAGCTGTACATGCCGCGCTCCAACGCCACCAACTTCATCTTGGTTTCAAACACCGCGCCCGGTTCCAAGGGTCCGATCTTGATGTCGTTTCCGAGACACACCACGCCGTGGGGCTCGCGCTTCACCGTGGCATATGTTCGCTGGAGAAGCGCGGGTGGGACGGGAGCCGCCCACACGGTTGGCACTCGGGGCTGGGGCTTTTCAAACAGCTCCACCGTCTCCATGTAGAGCGAGAGCGAGAGCGGCTGGGTTCCTCCGTTGGTGGCCTGGATCACCCACTCAAACACCTCGCCCACCACCACGTTGACGCTTCCGGAGAAGGAAAGCTGGAGACCGCTCAAGTGGGCCATGGCGGGTCCGCGCGGGATGCTCACGTTCACGCTGGACGCGCTGCGGGTGGTCTTGGCAACCGACGACACGCTGGTCAGCGACACCAGGCGGCTGGCGGGCTTCTTTTTGGTGGGCCGGAGCAGACTGCTGATGGGCGGTGCCGGCACCAGGAAGTCTACGCTGGTGCTCCACCCGGTCTCCACCACGCAGTCGCCCACGCGGCTGCTGATCAAGAAGGTGAGCACGGCCTGGGTGCGGCTGGCCTGCGGCACCAAGCGATAGAGGCTGCTCAAGGTGTCGCCGGCATCGAGCGTCGAGGGCGGGCTCCAGCCGGTGAGGGCGGCGCAGTCGGCGCCGCTTGCAGTCACGTCGATCGCCGTCACCTCCAACACCCGCAGGCGCTCTAGCAACTCGCTGGCGGCGTCGATCTCGAGCACGGCGAGAAGCAAGCCGTCGCGGCCTGCCGCCTTGGTCAGCTTGAGCCGCATGGAGAGGGCAGGGCTCGCGGGGAGTTCTACAAACGTGCTCACCACCTCGGCCGCCACCGTCTCGGGCTTGGTGTCCTTGGCGTGCATCTCCACCTCCGTGGGACTGCTGCCGAACTGGAGCTCGCCGAGGATGTTGGTGGTGGAGACGGGCAAGGTGTCGGGAAGCACCTGTTCGCGCACGACCTGCGGTGCGGCGGGTTCGAAGCTGAGCGTGGCCACCAATTTGAGCAGCGGCAGGGTGGGGCGCCGTTTCGGGTAGCGCACCGGCAAGACAAAGCGGTACACGGTGGCGTCGGCCGAGGCGTGGGCCACCTCCGTCACCACCATGCCCTGGCCCCGCTGCGGCGGTGCGGTGGGCGACACCACCACCGGGTCCACCACCAACAGGGCCACTGGCAGGGAGGGCGGGGGCGCGAGCACCACGTAGCCCTCGAGGAGCTCGTCGAAAAAGACCGAGTCGCGGCGCGGCGCGGCTGCTAGTTCGGCCAAGCCGGGTGTCTCCACGTGGCCGCAGAGCACCAATTCGATCATGAGAAGGCGGGTGTGTGCGGATGCGTGGGTGCGAATGCGTGGCGATGAGGCGCGTGGGTTTACGCGCCACGATGGGCTTTCTGGGCGACGACCAGTTGGAGCAGTTGGCAAGGGGATACCCGCAGGTGGACCAGGAGGTGTTGTTGGAGATTCTTGTGCTGTGTGATGGCGAGGTGGCGCGGGCTCGGGAGGTGCTCCGGGGAGAGTTGGGCGAGGCGGAGGAGCCGGCTCCCAAGCGGCAAAAGGTGGCGCGGTACCAGAGTGTGATTCCGGGCGCGGTGGCGGGGGGCGGTGGCAGCGGTGGCAGCGGGAGCAGCGGGAGCAGTGGGGGCAGCGGTGGCAGTGGGTCAGCCAAGATCCGACTCTATGACAAACAGTCGATCGAGTCCCTGCTAGCGCCGTACGTGCTGTACCACCCGTCGTTTCTCCCCGCCGATCTTGCGGACCGGTTGTGGCGCCACCTCTCCACGCACCCGGGGTTCAAGGCCAACGAGTTCTATCTCTTTGGCAACGCGTGCAAGAGCGACCACGAAACCGCAGTGTTTGGCAACGGCGGCAGCTCCACCATGTACGGCCGGCTGACGGTGTACCATGAAGTCAACTCGGACCTCAAGATTGCCCAGATGTTGGCAGAGGACTTGGTGGCGGAGGAAATCGCGTCCCAGAAAGAGGGCCGGTTCCCGCTTCTCCCGTTCCAGGCCTCCGAGTGGGTGGCGGACGTGGTGATTGCCAACCGATACCCCAGCCGCACCTCACAGCTCATGTGGCACCTGGACCGAATGCTGTACATCGGACCCCAGTGCTACGTGGTGTCGCTTCTGCTTGGAGCCACGCGCGACTTCCAGCTACGGCGCGGCTACCCGGCTGTCGGCAACACCAGTCCGGTGTATCTGCTCGTGCTTCCCCACAACAGCGTGTGTGTTATGCGGCCGGGAACCCAGGAGGAGTTCCGCCACCGGGTGGGCCCGTGTGCCACGCCAATCGACCTCTACGACGGGCTGGAGATGCGCATCAACTTGACGTTCCGGTTCCGGCGGCCTGACCTCGAGCAGCCGGTGTGTGGGTGCGGCTTGACCATGGACCTCCGGCGCGCCTTCAAAGACGTGGCCACCCGCGGGAACTACATCTGGACCTGCCAGAAGAGCTACTCGGACCCGGCCGGAGGCTGCAGCGACTTCTACTGGGGCCGGTTCGTGCCCAAACACGGCAAACTCGAGCCGCCCCACCACACACGGGACAAGGCGGAGCGGGCATACTGGGTGGCGCACGACGACGAGGAAAAGTGGGAGTATTTGGCACAGCACCCATCGCAACTCCCGCCATGCCTGTCGAGATCCCCCGGTCTGTGATCGAGAAGTTGGTGGGCTTTTCCGCCGCGATGATCATTCTCCCGGTGTTGACGTTTTTCCTTGTGGCGAGCGTGACCGACAATGCCATCTGGAGTGGTGGTTTGGCTGCCTTGGTGGCCAACATTGTTTTGATCGGGTTTGTGGTGATGGCCTTTACCGAGGACATCCCCGTGGACAAGGACAAGACGGAGTAGCGTGTACAGTATATATCCATGCCTCTACTGGGTCTTCTTCTCCACCTCCAACTGCTTTTCGAAGCTCTTGTAGGAGATCTCCAAGCTCGCCAACCACAGAAGCGCACCGTACAAAATGCTCAAGAGGAGCGCCGACACCAACACCCCCATCCACACACCGGGCGTGAAGAACTGGTAGCGGTCGGCCACACTGCCTCCCGGCGTCTTGAACGCCGTCACCGTGCCCTCGTCCGCCGCAAGACTCTTGGCCTGCTCAAACATGTCCGCCACCTCATCCCGCTTCTGCTTGAATGCCGGAACGCCCTGGAGAATCACCGGCACCGAAGCCCCCACCCGGCGGGCAATGGCCGCGCTGACGTCATCGGCAGGCGCGTCCCAAAGCTCGCTCGTGAGATCCACCACCGCCGCACACGCCGGCGCCCACGCCGCGTCGTTCTCGTACACCACCTGGGCCACCTCGCTGGTGGGGGCAATGGCCTGCTTCGCCGCGGCGTACGCCGCCTGGGGCACCCGCACAATCGTCACCGGCTCGGCACTGCACCCCCGCTCCACACCCTGTTCCAACACCCCGCGCACGTCGTCCCACACCCCGGCCGCCTGGTGCGCAAGCTCCACGCCGCGGACCGCCACCCCGCCGCAGTTCACGAACGCCGCCGCCGGCGAAAGCACGCCGAGAATGAGTGCCGCCTGAGAAAGTGCCGCCTTCATGGAGAAATAGGGGGTAGTGAGGACTGCAGCTCTGTGATACGGACACGCACCTTCCATGCAGGGCGATATGGAGTTTGAGATGGAGCGCCTCACGCGCGACGCGGCGGAGGACGGCGAGACCAAGCCCGCGGCCGTGGCGGCGGGGGTCGGGAGCCTTCCGGCGGCGTGTTTTCTCATCTGCCTTATTGAGTTGTGCGAGCGGTTTGCCTTTTACGGCATTTCCGGACCGCTCCAGAACTACGTCCAGCACGGTCCCGACGACCACCCGCGCGGCGTGCTCGGGAAGGGCGCGGCGGCGGCCTCCACGGCCCTGTATCTCTTCCAGTTCTGGTGCTACTGCACGCCGTTGATCGGCGCGTATGTTGCCGACACCTACCTCGGGCGCTACCGCACGGTGGTGGCACTGGCAGTGGTGTACATGGTGGGCATTGTGGTGTTGGTGATGGCTGCCTCCACCACCAGCACCGGGTTGTTTGCAGCGGCCCTTGCGGTGATTGGTGCCGGTGCTGGGGGCGTCAAGGCCAACGTTCTGCCGTTGGTGGCGGACCAGGTCCAGCCGGAACAGTACCTGAGCGTGTTTCTGGCGTTCTACTTTTGCATCAACGTGGGTCTGCTCGGAGCCATTGTCACCACCACGGTGGAAGCTCGGCTGGGGTTCCAGGCAGCGTTTGCCGGCCCGTTGGTGGCGTTTGCCGTTTCCATCACCGTACTTCTTCTCGGACGCCATCTCTACATCAAGACCCCGCCCAGCAAAAGCACCGTCAAGCACACGTTCGGAGTGGTGGGCCGGATGCTTGCACGGCAACCGGTGGAGTCGCCTGCGTGGAGCGCCGAGTTTGCCCAGTCTGTGGTGGCCACCGTGCACGCCTGCGCCATCTTTCTCTACTTCCCCATCTACTGGCTTGTGTTTGGCCAGATGTTTCTGGCCTGTGTGGCCCAGGCGGCCCAGATGGAGCTCCACGGGATTCCCAACGATCTTCTCCAGAACATTGACCCCATCACTGTTCTCGTGGCCATGCCGGTCGTGGGGGTCTTGTCCAAGCGGTTCCCTGTTCGCGACGTGGCCAAGATCCAGATCGGCTTCTATGTCTGTGCCGTGGCCATGGCGTACGCCTGCATGCTCCAACACCTCGTGGACCATTTCAAAGTGCACGTGTTGTGGCAGGTGCCGGTGTACGTGCTCATTGGCATCAGCGAGGTGTTTGCCAGCGTGACGGGGTTGGAGTATGCGTACAAACACGCACCGCTGTCCATGAAGTCGTTGTGCGTGAGTTTGTTCTTGACCACCACGGCAGGGGGCAGCGCGATAGGGGTGGTGTGGAGTGCGGTGGGAATGGGTGCCGACTCCATGCGGGTTGCCAGTTTCGGGTGTCTTGGAGTCGCAGTCGCGGTGGCTGGGTTCTTTCTCGGCCGCAACTGACCTGGGGCACCGTGTGTTCTCTAGACCTATGTGTACGGTTACAGCCAAGGGCAAACCCACCCCCACCACCGATTGTCCGCACCACTGGCCCGGTTCCAATGACTAGGCGGTGCCAACCGCCGCGGGTTTCACCCGCCCGTCCATGCTGCCTCGCTCCACCATCCCGAGCTTCACCAACCCCGCCAATTCTGCTTGCAACGCC
This sequence comes from Limtongozyma cylindracea, assembly GCA_030572215.1. NCBI lineage: Eukaryota > Fungi > Ascomycota > Pichiomycetes > Serinales > Debaryomycetaceae > Limtongozyma > Limtongozyma cylindracea. The sequence continues at coordinate 49,514 of JAJLZO010000181.1, forward strand.
ACCAACGCAGAGTCTGCTCGAGCCAATCCGTCCACATCGGTTGTCCGCGCCACGTTGACATAGGCCCGCACCATGTAGCCGCCTGTCGCGTCCAACAAGGCCAACGGCACCTCGTCCTCGCTGCTCTCCGCACTGTCGCCCACATACACCCGGGTCAACTCGATCACCACGTCGCCGTGGAAAAACCGCACTCCGCGCACCCAGAACTCGCTGGCCATCGTGTACCCCAACACCGTGAGATACGGAAGCACGTTGCCGTGGGTGATGGTGCTCTCATACACCGCCTGCAGCGTGGTGGACCGCCGGCCGGCCAACGGAATGTCTGCCACCACAAGCGTCCACGTGTGCAGTCCCAACTCCTCGTGGTGCACTACCGAGTGTGTGTGTATGATTCCGTTGCGCTCTGCCGCCTCCAGAGGAGCCCACTCCCGCACCACCCGCAACTTGTACATCTCGATCTGGTTCACCTTGCCTGCCTCTGCCTTGGGAAAGTACCGGAGATACGGCTGGGCCACCAACGTGTGGGTGCCCACTGGTGCCGGACGCATGCCGGTGTATGCTTCGAGAGTGGACACGGCAAGCGCGTACTGCGCAAGCGGAATCGAGCCTGTGAGCGACACCTGTTGTGGCATGTGTGAGTGGTGAAGCGATGAGATGCATTAGCACGTGACTACTCTCGGGTGTAGTGGAGGTTGTGGGTGGGGCGGCGTCTGCGTCTGGGGGCAGGTGTGGGAGTGTCCGTGGTGGCTGGAGTGTCCGTGGTGGCTGGGGGGACTGGGGCGTCCGTGGTGGCTGGGGGGCCCGCGGCGTTGCCGCCCTTTCCCCGTCGCGACCGCCGCAGACGCGGTGCCAGCGGTGCGTCGGGGGTTGCGGGGGTCCGCGCACGCGGCTTACCCGACTCCTCGGACGCATCCTTCCGGCCTCCTCTAGCAGGGCCTCTTGCTGGCTCTCCGGCAGGCCGTTCTCCGGATTCCTTGCTCTCCTCCTTGGCACCCAGATTGCTGGGGCGGCGGGAGCGGGGTCCGCGGCGGGAGGGGCGAGCTGCCGGCGCCTTGCGCATGTGGGCCCGCCAGTTGTCGTCGGCGTCGGCCTCGCTCTGGGCCGGCGGCTGAGCAACCTGGAGGGTTTCGAACTGGGTCGAGAGCGAGGAACGGCGCGGGGGCCGCGAACGGGAAGACCGCCGCGAACGGGCAGCCGGCGGGACGGCCTCGGTTGCTGGCGCGGTCTCCACAGTGGTCTCCACAGCGGTCTCCACAGTGGTCTCCACAGCGGATTCGGTAGGAGGAGTGGGGGGAGCATTGGCCACGGGCTCCACGGATTCGGCGATTGCGGCGGGTTTCACGGGTTTCACGGGTTCTTCCACCGGCGGGCTCACGGGCTCCACCGGCTCAGATGCCTGCTCCTTCACAGGCTGCTGCACCGGTTCTGCCAGTCCTGGCGCCTCCTTTTTGACTCGCCGCTTCAACACCATCTTGCTCCCGCCAACCTTTTCCTCTGTTTTCTCCTCCACTCGTTCTCTCCCCAACCGGTCCGCCAAGGTCACCTTGACCGTTCCGGGCAGCGCTCCCGGCAGCATCCCCGGCAGCATCCCCGGCAGCATCCCCGGCAGCATTCCCGGCAGCATTCCCGGCAGCATCCCCGGCAGCATCCCCGGCAGCGCACCCCCACTCACACCTCCGCTCGCCAGCCCCATCTTCCGCCTCAACGCCCGCTCCGCATCAGCAATCTGCTCCCGAAACTCCTCATTAAACCGCATCTCCTCCTCAAAGTCACTGTGGCGACCGGGCGACACCACCAACCGCCGGCCCTCCACCACCACATTCCGCCCCACCACCGCGCCCACATCCGCCGCCAGCGCCAACTCCACAAACGCCACCTTGGCCAACCGGTCCGGCGGCACCCGCGAGTCCACCAACACCTTAGCCTTGACGTAGCCCACGCCCAAGGCGGCCATGGCCGCCGCCACCGCCGCCGGTCCTGCTGTCCCGGCTAGCCCCAGCACCCGCACGATCGGCGGCGCCGCCGGACGCGTGGGCCGCGACGGCACCCCAATCAGGCCCATGTCCACGTCCACGTCGGCCCAGCTCCCGCCGAGCAGCGTGTCCGCCACGAACTCGCTCAAGGTCATGCGCTTGGGCGGCATTAAGTGTGAGGTGTAAACACGGTGTACACACGAAGAGGCGGAGACCATAGCACCCCGCCGGCACCCCGGACAGCAGTGGGCCGGAGAGCACCCAGGCGGCAGCCCGCCACCTCCGGCTGGCTGTGCACGCACCACACCAGTGGCCACAGCCACCAACCGCTTCGGTGCCGCCAATGGCGACCAAACCCTCCACCCCAACTCTGTCTGCATGCGGCAACCGCCGGTTGTTGCCTGATCTGGCGTCCTGCACAACCCAACGTGCCCTCCTGCACACAGACCCTCTGTGGTGGCACACACACCATGCTCCAGGTTGTTAGCGGGGCCGTGGACGACGCGGAGTTGGTGCTGACGCCGACGTTGGCGGCTTTTGGTGTGCACGTGTGCCGCAGCTCCGGTGTGATTGTGGTGCACTGTGCGCGCGAGGCGTCCTTTGCGGTGCGGCGGACCAAGGATGATGCTGGCTTGGTGCTTCGGCTTGCGTACGCCAACCTGCCCCACACCACCAGCGTGGCAGACTTTATGGCAGAGCTCCGGCGGGTGACGGCGGAGACGGGGGTGGTGATCCCCCCCGAGTTTGCTGCCAAGCGCAGCACGGTGCGGTTCCCTCTCATCCCGGCGGTGCGCCACGGACCGTGGTTGCAGCAGGTGTTGTACACCTTGCTGGACACGCCCCACCGCGTGGGGGTTCCCGGCATGCCCTCGAAACCGTACGTGCCGCCTTCCATGCAGCGGGTGGTGAACAAGCCGCTTCTTGAACTCTTTGAAGAAATCGATCCCAGCGACGAACACAACGACGAGGCGTTGGTGGCACGCCGCAGCAGCGTTCGAATGGTGACGCTCGAGGAAAAGGTGCGCGAGTACGGCATCAAGCGCGAAGCTCCCCAGCCCGTGACCCCCGTGAAGCGGCGGCGCGGGCGGCCGCCCAAGAAACGACCCGAGACGGTCAAAGTGGAAGAAACCACACGGACGGTGCCGCGAGCAGCGCCGCGCGTGGCGTTGCCGGTTGCCGTGGCCTCCTTTTCATACCCCCTTGGCGGCTCCCAGGTGTCTCTTGGTCTTCTTTGTGACACATACCGCCGGCTTCTTCTGGACCTCGAGTTCATCATGGCCATGGCGTTTCCCGAACCGCTCCCGCCGCTTCCTCCGTTGTACGGAGAAACCGATGCGCTCGGCGACACGCGGTTTGGCAGCGCCAGTCGCCACGACGATGTGGTGAACGCAGCCGACCCCCACGTGCTTCTGGACATGAGTCGGAGTGCCATTATTACCGAGGGCCGTGCGGTGCTGTGGTGGGGGTTTCTCACCGACATCCATGGGCTCCTTACTCCCCGGCTCATGCTTCTTGCTGCCTTTGGCGGCATGCCGCTCTCGGAACTAGACGGGTTGGAGCTTCATTGGAGCTCACATGCTCCGGTTGGGGACACGGTGGTGGTGGGCCGGCTCCACTCGGCTGCGCCCTGTGCTGTATACCCTGTGGCAGCAGCAGGCGTGGTGACGGAGTATCTCCACCGGTTGCGGCCGGCGTTGGTGCACGCTGCGGTGCGGGCCCAGAGTTTTGAGTGGTTCAAGGGAGGCAGCTCGCGGATGTTCTACATGGAGGGGGGAGCGACCCGAGCAGTGCGGGGGTTGTTACAACGATGGTATGGATGGAGCGAGGCACAGGTTGGAGGGATGGAGGGATATGTCGGGGCAGCAAGAGCGTGGGTGGGAGGGAAGGGGGGACACAGTGCTGGGAGTGAGAAGGGCCGCGAAGCATATGTATGGAGAAGCGGGGGACGGTGGGACCGGCGGGTGAAGGAGGCAGGGGTGGCCGAGTGGTGGTGGCAGCGGTTGGCTGCCGGGAAGGCCGGTGAAAAGCTGTAGCACGGGAAGACCCGTGTCTAACGTGGATACGTGGATGTTACGTTGATTCGCAGGGTCGTGGGAGAGGGTAGGGAGCGTGGGGCGCCAAGGCGGGCCTGTCTTCAGTCTTCAATCTTCAACTTCCGAACCGCGGCTTCTGCGTCCTCCGACTCGCCGGGGTTCTCGGTGGCGGTGACGTCACCCTCCGCCACATCCGCCACATCCGCCACATCTGCCGTCTGGGTGTCATCTCCCGGCTCGTCCTCGCCTGCACCGCTCTCTAGTGTCAGCGCCTCGCCAAACACCCCTCCGTCAAGCATCACCACCATCACCGTCACATTATCCATGGTCCCCCGCTCCATGGCAAAATCCACCAACCGCTGTGCCGCTGCTTGGGCTTCTCCCACGCCCTCCACCACGTCCACAGCCTGCTGGTCGGAACAAACATCCCACAAGCCATCACACGCCACCACAATAAAACCGTCTTGCGGACCCACCACCGTGGCCGTCAGAAACGGCGTCCCCACCACCAACTCCTTCATGTATGCGTCGCCAAGCAGCCGCGTTACTGCCAACATTCCGTTCACCCGGCCCTTGAGCATGAGCCCTCCGGCGGCGGTAATGCGTGCCAGCTCGTTGATGTCGCTTCCCTTGTGGTCATAGGAAAGACGCCGCGCCACGCCGCCGCGGCTGAGGACAATCCGCGAGTCACCCACGTTGGCTGTGTACAAGACACGCGTGTGGCCATTGGGCCGGAAGGCAAACCTGCCACTCGCGCTCTCGCTCGGGTCTTCGCCGCCCTCCCATCGCAACACACACACCGCGGCGGTGCAGCCGCTTTTGCCCGGCTCTTCCTTGATGCTTGCGTCAGCCGCCTGGAACGAGCGGTTGAGCGTGTCGCGGAAGTCGTCGTCCGGGTGTTCTGCCATGTCCTTTTCCACCACGCCGTGCAAGTGCTGGCCACACCACAGCGCGGCCTGCTTGCCAGCGTGGCCATCAAACACGGCAAAGTAGCCCCAGTCGCGTTGCTCGGCCCAGTTGGCCACGTACGTGTGGACGTCTTCCATGGTGGGCCGGTGGAGCTGGTTTTTGTCTTCGGCCACACCCACCGAGTACGAGAGCCGGTGGCAGGGATCCTCGGGGGACCGGGGGGGGCTGGGTGTGGACATGGGAAGAGTGGAGTTAATGCGATGATGTACGTCAGCGTGCAGATCGGCGGTGGGCGTGGTGTGCACAAGGGATGTGTTTGTTGGGACGTGGGCGTGGATTGGGCGGGGGAGGCGGTCTCGTGGAGTGTTCCTCGGATTGCCAAGCGCGGCCGGCGGACAGGTGTGGGGACGGAAACCCGGCCCCCGCGCACGGGTCGGGTTGCGAGGGACGTGCGGGTGGAGTGCCTCGCAACACGAGGCTTTTCGGTCGTCTCACAACGCACGCTCCAACTCTACGTTGATTCCATAAGCTTGCTGCAACCTACGCCAACCACTTAAAGATACAACCCCTCCAAGTTCTCCTCCACCTTGTTCTTCAACACCCGTTCCTTGGCCTGGCGGAAGTCCTCCTTGGTGACCTGCATGCGCCGCTCGCGCAACGCCAACAACCCTGCCTCGGTGCACATGGCCTTGATGTCGGCACCGCTGAGGTCGTCCTTGGCCGTGACCAACTCGTCGAGCAACACGTCGGCCGCGAGGTTCATCTTCAGGGTGTGAATCCCAAGAATCTTCTTCTTGGTGCCGGCATCGGGGTTCTCGAACAAGATCTTGCGGTCGATGCGCCCGGGCCGGATGAGTGCGGGGTCAAGCAGCTCGATCTTGTTGGTGGCCATGATCACCTTGACATCGCCACGGTCGTCAAACCCATCCAACTGGTTGAGCAACTCGAGCATGGTGCGCTGGATCTCACGCTCGCCGCCCAGCGTCAGGTCGTAGCGCTTGGTGCCAATGGCGTCGATCTCGTCGATAAAGACAATCAGCGGCGCGTGCTCGGCAGCAATCTGGAAGATCTGGCGACAGAGCCGCGGCCCGTCACCAAGGTACTTCTGGATCAACTCCAGCCCGACAATGCGGAGAAAGGTGGCACTGGTCTGGTTGGCCACCGCCTTGGCAAGCAACGTCTTGCCGGTTCCGGGCGCCCCGTACAAAATCACACCCTTGGGCGGCTTGATGCCCATCTCCTCGTACAACTCGGGGTGGGTCAAGGGAAGCTCGACGGCCTCCTTGATCTCCTGGATCTGCAGCTCCAAGCCACCCACGTCGGCATACAGCTCGGTGGGCAGCTTGTCGAGCTTCATCACCGACACCATCGGATCGGCCTCGTCCTGGAGCACGCCGATGATCAGCACCGTCTTGTGGTGGAGAAGCACCAGACAGCCGGGCTCAAGCAAGCCCTTGTCCACAAACAGAAGAATCAGCACGTAGTACTCGGGACCCAGCGCCAGCAGCACAATGGCGTGGTCGTCGTCGATGATCTCCTCCAAGGTGCCGATCAGCATGGGCGTGCCGCGGAGCTCGTCCACCTTCTCGCGCTCCTCGGCCTGGCGCGCCTCGGTGGGCTGGAGCGCCTCCTGGTTCAGCACAAACTCCTCCTCAAGCAACAAGTGGTCCTTGATGCGCTCCATCTTGAGCAACTTCAACTTGCACCGCACCGAGGGATACACGTTGGGGAGCTTCGCGGCCGTGTCCGGGCCCTTCCGCCGCTTCTTGCCAAACTTCAGCTGCACCGGCGGCTCGTACTTGGGCTTGTCCTTCTTCTTGTCCTTCTTGTCGCCGGGATTGCCCCCGAGGCCTGACGGTCCTTGTCCCATGGTGTGCAGGGAGTGTGGTGGCGGCTGCGCGGTGGCGATTAGCCAATGTGTGTGGTGCGCCCACGACCGCACGTGATGTCGCACGTGATGCTGCACGTGATTCTGCACGTGACCGACCCCACACTTCGGGTCAACGGCGGCAGTGACGTATCGGGCGTGCGGCTGGACCCCGCCGCCCCGAAGCGCATTGACTCACAACTGACGCACGGCCATTGTAGTGTCCTGCCCCCTGCCGCTGCCCTCGCCTTCCCGCGTGCTCCTCCATGTCCTTCCCGGTGCTCATCTGGTGGAGCCTCACGCTCCTGACGGCGTTCGAGGTGTACGTGGAGCAGCGGCAGATCGCCGCCTTGCGCCGTGCCGCCGTGCCCGCCAAGCTCCACGACCTGCTCGACATCTCCGCCATCGGCGATCTGCTCGACGCCTCCGTTGTCTCCGCCCGCCACACCATCGTCAAACGCCTCTATGCTCTCGCCCTTGCCTACCTCGACCTCAAGCTCGGCTTTGTTGCCATCAAGTGGGGCTGGTGCCAGTGGGCGGCTGCACACCTCCCGAACGCCGGACCCTGTGTCGCCTCTGCCCTCTACTTTTGTCTCTCGCAGGCCCAGCAGCAGTTTGAAAACATCCCCATCAACCACTACCAGGTGTACGTCGTGGACGCCTGTCCGGTGTTTGGCACCACCCTCCCCATGTCCCGGTTTCTACGCGACGTGGTGGTGAGCTGGGCCGTCACCTGTGCCTGTGGCGCACCCGTTGTTGCTCTCTTTGTTGCCATTGTCACCCACTTCCCCCGCACCTACCTCGTGGGTTTGTGTCTTCTCCTGTTTGTCACCATTGCCGTCCTCCAGGCCGTGGTGCCCACCGTGGTCCTGCCCTTGTTCAACTCCTTCATTCCCTTGGAGGACTCTGAGTTGAAGGACCAGCTCTCTCTGCTCGCCTCGTCCCACCGCTTCCCGCTTTCCTCAATCCAGGTGATTGATGGCTCCGTTCGTCTGGCCCACCTGAACGCCTACTTCACCGGCACACCGTGGAACCAGCACATTGTCTTGTTCGACACCCTCCTCGACCTGCTGCCCACCAACGAGGTGGTGGCCATTGCTGCCCACGAACTCGGCCATTGGCACTTGCACCACGTCACCAAGATCCTCGCCTGGACCCAGTTCCAGTACACCCTCCTCTTTGTCTTGTTCAGCCGGGTGGTGCGCCTGCGCTCCTTGTACCGGCTGTTTGGCGTTGACGGCATGCCCCCGGTCGTGGGCTACGCCTTGTTCAACCGGTTAGCCACGCCGTTGGACCACGCGTTTGAGTTTGGCGCCAACCACCTCTCCCGCAAGCACGAACTCGAGGCAGACGAATACGCCGCCAAACACGGCCACGCGCACTCCTTGCACGCCGCCCTCGTCACCATGCACGGCGCCAACGTGCCCGATCCCGTCATGGACCCGTTGTACCACGCCTTCCGCAGCAGCCACCCGCCCTTGCACCAGCGCTTGGAACGGCTTCGGTAGAATCCTCGCAGCGCAGCGTCCAGCCAGACCCTGCATGCGTGTGCATCATGTATGTGTCAAAAAAATCTCTGTCTAGAGCTCGCTGCCGCCCTTGGCCATGGCCGCGCGCACCTCCCGCAACTCGGCGCTCTCCTCCGCCCGCGACGCCACCACGGCCTCGCCACCCACCAACTGGAGGTCCTGTGCACTCGGCACGTGGATATCGTCGTCGTCCTCCGGCGCCAGCGCTGCCCGGCCCCGCTCCCGCACCCCCTCGTCCATGCGCCGCCGCACCTCGTTTGCCACCCGCTTGCCGTCTGCAAGCAACCCGTCAAACATGTCCCGGAGGTTGGGCACCCCGCTGCCGCCACTCACCGGCGTGTCGAGGTCCACCACCTCGCGGAAGGTGTTGGCAAAGAAAAGCTCGTACGTCTCGTCCGCAAGAATCACCATCCGGAAGGTGCCAGCACTGACATACACGTTGCGGTTCGGGTCAAGAGCCGCGTTGGCCGAGAGCTGGCTCAGGATCCGCTGGCGATAAGCCTCCGCCTCCTGGTCGCGCGACGCCTCGGTCACTGTGGCGTCTTCCCCGAGGTCGATGAGATTTGTCCGGTGGACCACCACCTCCTCGTCGTTCTGCGCGTACTCCATGGCCCGCAGCATGAAGGACGAGGCAGCCGCAAGATAGCGCTCGGACTGGGCCTGCTCGAACCGAGTGCGGTCGATCTCCACACGTTCCGGAAGCACCACGTCGCCGCCATGGTGGTTCTTGACAATGCGGTCCGCCACAGCCTTCTCGATCGCCGTTTCCGTGAGGTGGTCCAACAACTGGCAGTCAATCCACGGCCGCGTGAGCGCAAGGAGATCCTCCAGGAACATGAGCATGCTCTCGCGGTCGAGCCGGTCGTCGGTGGCGTAGAGCGTGAAAAAGTTCTGGATCGCCTGCATGAGGTCCGGCTCCACAAGCGTGTTGAGACCAACCACCACGTCCTCAAGCAGAAGACCCCCAGACTTGTCGCGGTCCCACCGCGCAAACACCCGGCGGAGGAAGGAGGCCACCGAGCCCGCAGCCGCCCACACGGTGATGCCCGCCATAAAGTCGTGGAAACCGTCCGGTGTCATTTCGAGTCCGGCGTCGCCTGCAGTGTGGTCCGTCACCACCACCGAGTAGAACCGGTCGTAGATGTTGCCAAGCTGGGCCGGCGAGAGGTTCTTGGTGCGGGGGAGATTGCGGAGCTGGGTGCGCTTGGCAAACAGCTCGACGCCGGCAAGCACCTGTTTCTGGTGACGGGCGCGGTACTGCTCCACCATGTGGTGGGAGATGTGGGAAAACTCCTTGAAGGCCACCACAAGCAACTCCTGGAACCGGGTCACCAGGCGGTACTTTTCGTTGGGCAGCGTGGGGTGGGCACTCTGGTCAAGAGTCAGGAAGTACTCCTTGAGAATCTGGATAAACGTGCCGTCGTCATCGGTCGAGAGAAGCTTCTCTCCGTTGATGCGAATGATGGCAAGCGCCACCTGGAAAAGAGTCCGGGGGCCCTGTAACATGAACACGTCCACAATGCGCGTGGCGTACACCAAGGGCATGCTCGAGAGATACAACAGGAGAAACCACGGAAGCAGCACCACGCTGAGCTGGATGTCGTGGCGCGAAATGTGTTCCCACATCACTGGCATGGTGGTTTCCACCATCAGCTCAAACACCTTCTGGTCGAGAAGCGTGCCGTACATGCTCTTGGAGTAGTAGCCCGGCACAAGGTGGGTGCACACCACGTTGAGACACCAAAACGCCTGTTCCTCCAGCATGTAGATGAGAAGCGCCGCCACGAGAATGTTCATGGCCTGGCAGTAGCCAATCTCCGGGTTCTGCCACGAGTACGCCACAAGCACGCGCCGGAGCCGCAGAATCCCCTCTTCCAGCTGGTACGCCAGGTACTCGGGAAGCGAGCGGTTGAGATCCTTCTCGATTTCCTCCATTGCAAGCAGGTGCTTCTCCGCGTTGTCTTCGAGGAGCCGGTGGTACACGCCGGGGTGCTGCAACCGGAGAAACATCAGCCCGCAGCAGAGCTCCCAGATCTCGCCGCGGAGCCGGTTGGGGAGCCCCACCCGGATGAGCTTGAAGAACATGGGCGTGCGCACAAGCGTGAGGTTCCGGCCGTTGGCGCGGAGATATCCAAACCACAACCGCATCTTCAGCTTGTCCCGCAACACCCGGGCATCGCCGGGGAACTTGAAGTCAAGCCCAAGCCCGCCGGGAGGATGCGCAAGCTGCGTGGCCTCCTGCGGCAGCATCAGCGCCTTGGTGACGAGATACTCCGAGTAGAGACTGGACACCAATGGCCGGAGATTCCGGATGTTTTTGCTGTTGTCGAGCAAGAGCCGCTTCAACGTGAACAGAAACTGCTCCAGGTGCAGCCGGATGCCAATGAACTGAATCACATACGCGAACCCAGTGTAGGTCTGCACCGAGAGGGCAAAGATGTACGCCCGTGTGGGCACGCGCTCGAGCTTCTTGACGGCCGAGAGGTGGAGCGCAAACGAACACGTCTTGGTGTCGTACACGTCGCGGAACACCAAAAAGTGCTGGCTGAGCTGGAGCTTGCCCTGGTAGAAGACGTTCGTCGCGGTGGCGGGCGGCGCCGGGAGAATACACACTTCCGCCGTGATGTCCTCGCAGAGGGTTTCCGAGTCCGGGAGATTGAACTCGGCCCGGAGCTGCTCGTCCCGCAGCGGCGCCGGCACGGACGGCTCGAAGAGCTGCTGCGCCCCGCGCTTGATCGCATCGAAGAAGGACATTGGCCTGAGGGGGGAGCACGGGAGGCACGGGCAGATGGCGCGAGGGCGGGCCAGATGCGGTACGCGGTGCGTGCACGTCAGGCTGTCTCTGGTAGCGACGACGCGGTGGGCGCACGCATCCTAGCAATTCTATGGTAGCAACGGGTGGTGCCGTTGTGGCGGTCCTCTCGCGGCCTAGCTCCGCGGTCCGCTTGTGGACGAGCGCCGGCTGGGCAGCGCCGTGTGCACCGACTCGCGGAGACTGCCCAGCGCCGTGTGCACCGACTCGCGGAGACTGCCCAGCGCCGTGTGCACCGACTCGCGGCTCCCCCGAGCCCCCTCCTTCAACCGATCCCACTTGTACACATGGCTCGTGCGCTTGGTTCCCCGGTTCAAGCTCGTGTTCCGCAGCAACACCTCCTCGTCGTCGGTGGAATCCACCAGCGGCAGCGACAGGCGGTTGCCGGGCTTGAACCGGTTGCCCAAGATCCGCCCCGTGTGCCGCAACACCGCCTTCACCATGTCGTTCTTGATGTGGTCCAACAACTCGCTGCTCAGCCACACGGCGCAGCGGTAGCGCATCTCCGGCACCCGGAACACCAACCGGTTGAGATCAAGCACACTCAACGCCTTGTCGCCCTTGAAGGTGATCTCCATCTCCGTGGGGTGCAACCGGAAGTCGCCAATGCGGCGGTACGTGTTCAGCCGCAGAATCATCTCCTGGAGGTCGTCTCCGCCGTGGCGGGTGTTGACAAACCGCAGCGTCTTCACCACGGCATCCACCAACGGGTGCGACTCCTCCGCTGCCGGCGTCTGCTCCTTCGACTCATCCTTGCGCAAGTCGGTCATCAAGTACTCCACCAACGGCCGCATCTCGTGCGAGTCCATCTGGATCCGGACCGGCTGGCACCGCACCTCCAACATGTCCAACATCTCGATGCCCGCCACCGGCGCCAGCTGCCGCCACCGCGCCACCACCATCGGCCGGTCCAGCTTCTCGAGCGGTGCCACAAACTGCGGGAACCGCGTGGTCGGGAGAAGGTTGAACCCCTGCATCACCGGGATGATCAACCGGTTCAGCAGCGCACCCCGCGCGTGGACCACGTGCTGGAACACCGGCCGCGCCACCGCAAAATCCACAAACGGCTTGTTGTTGTTGTCCAAGAGGTGCCAGATGATCTCGCTGGCACAGAGCACAAACTCCAGCGCCAGCCCGCCCACGTCCGGCCGCCGTCCCTGCTCGATCTGCTGCATGAGCACAAACAACCGGAGAATCGCCCACTGGATGTGGAGGTCGATTGCATTCACCTCCACCGCCGTCGAACACACGTTCGCAGCGAGGTTGAGCATGGTGATGCGCTTCATGGCACTGAGCATCCGGTACTGCCGCTGGAGGTCCTGCACCCGCCCGCTGAGCCCGGAGAAGCTCTGCACCGGGAAAAACCGCTCGAGCTTGCTGGGACTCTTGCTCAGCTGCGGCAAAATCACCTCTGTGAGCATGTAGTACAACACGTTGTACTGCGCGTTGGTGCAGCGGAGCGTGAGCGACGGCGTGTGCACCCGTGTCAAGCTCTTCAGCAGGTAGTTGTCGCTGCTCCCGCCCGTGGCCATGCCCGACAGCTTGTTGTGCAAAATCGCCCAGCTTCCCTTCTCAAACACCATCAGGCGATGGAGCTGGGCGCTGTCGTAGCAGTACTCCATCTGCAACCACGGCGGCCACTTGGCACTGTGGTCCAGGCCCACAAACGCATCCGGCTGGTGCTCCACCGTGGCACGGTCAAACACAAACGTGTCGGCGTCTCGCACAAGCACGCCGTACCGCTCCTCCATCAACCCTGACATGTCCTCGCTGATGGTGGGGTCCACCACGTCCACCAGCCGGATCTGGAGGTCGCGGGCAGCCACCATCACCGCGTGGTCGGTGTGCACCGGGTCGGTGATCTGGATCTGCGGACCAAGCAACCGCAACACCATGTTGGGCTGCACAGTAAGCCCGTCTTTGGCGTCCATCACCAACAGAATGAACTGGTCAAAGATGTCTGCCTCCTGTGCCACCTGGCGGTCCAGCATCCGGTCGCACGCGGGCGGCGGCGACCCCACATCCTCCAGCTTCTCGAGCAGAGCAAGCCGCTCCACCTCCATCACCGCAGCTCGGGAGATATACCGTTTGAGACGCCGGCGATCGCCAACGCGCTCCACGGCATCAAGAAAGATGCTCCGCCGCTGCACATCCCACTGGAGCTGGGGGTTGTGGAGCACGTACCGGTTTGCAAACACATCGTACTCCAGAACCTTGGTCAGGTGGTAGGCCTCGAGCACCAGCTGCGAGTCCCCAAGCACCGAAAGCTGCCGCGTGGCCGAAACCCGCGACGTGTGCAGGGTCAGCGACATGATCCGGTTGAGGTTCGGCACCGACAAGTGCTCGTCGCCAGAGTACCGGTCAAGGCCATCGTCCAGGAGCGGCAGGGGCGGAGTGAGCGGGGTCTTGGAGGCACGCGGTTTCGTGCTCCCTCCATCCGACACATCGCTCTCCGCGTCCTCATCCTCGCTGTTCACCTCGATCTCCCGGAGCAAGATCAAGTCGTCGAGAATGTTGTGCACCACATGCAACGAGTGCCGCAACCGCTTCAACTCCTCCGGGTCCGTGCTCTCTTTGATCTGCTTCCGCAACACCTTGGCCCGCTCCTCGGCCAACCGCTGCTGCGTCTTTTCCGGGTGGTTGTTCCCGTGGATGCATGGGTGCAATGACGGCGAGTCAAACGGGTACGGCACCGGGTGGGGCTCTTGCTTCAGCCGCACGTACAGGAGCCTCGGCAGATACAACATCGGAAGAAGCTGCATCAGTGGCACCAGAAGAAGCGGCACGGCCTCGAGCTCCACGTAGTCCCGCTCGTCGATCCACAACTCCTCCACATCTTGCAGCACAAACAGCCCCTCCAGCTCCAGCCCCGCCTCGATGCCCATCATGGCAGCAATCTTGCCGCAGAGAGCTTGCTCGCGGAAAAGCGCCCGGAGAAGCCGGAAGTCAAGGTCCTCCACGTCCACCTCGCCCTTGCTAAGACGGATGTCCCACACGTCGCGTTCCTGCAGCTCTAGCTGCAGAATCTGGTGGAGGTCGAGCACAAAGCGCGACGCCCGCGCCTTCACGCCCACGCACAGCACCCGCGTGCTGGCCGCCACCGTGTCGTAGCTGCGGTTGCGGAGCACGTGCAGGAGCATGAGCGGCGCGAGCCGGAGCTGGTAGGCAATCGACGCAAGCGCAGAGCCAAACGAGTCCGCCGGCGGACCGGTGGTACGCGCGTACAATCGACCCATCCGCACCGGAAGATTGACGGCGTGGAACAACACCTGCCACCACTTGAGGAACACCCGGAGAGCTGCCGGACTGATGAACACGTGGTTCGACGCCGGGTCCAGCGCCGTGCCCTCGCTGTCGATGGTGATGGCCAAGTCCACGTGCTGCAGCCGGAACCCGCGGTACAGGTCGTGGTTCTCGTCCGTGACGTAGTCCGGGTGCCACAACTCCACGTGGTAGTGGGGCTTGGGCATGGCCACGCGCTCGTCGTAGCCCTTCCGGGTCCCGGGTGTCTTGTTGACGCTGAACTTGAACAGCACCTGCCACGTCACGCGCTTCGGACCCGTGAACAGCATGATGGTCTTGGAAAAGCCCGCCTCGGGCGTGGCCTCCCGAGTCGACGCGTACTTGCGGAAAAGCCAGTACTCGCGCTGGGCCGGTCCAAGATCGGGTACGGCTAGCTGGAACTCGTCGCTGCGGATAGAAACAAACGGGAAGGCATGGGGACCAATGTCCAACTCCACGTTGCGGCGCCACGAAAACACCAACCCGGCACCATTGCCCACAAGCATGTACGGATTCGTTTCGCCCTTGACATACAAGTTGAGGTTGTTCTTCACGCGCACCTTGCACGATCCATGGAGAATCAACCGCACCTTGTCCCACGCGCCAATGTTCCGCAGCGGGTCCATCGGCGGCTTGGTCACGTTGTCCAACTGGCGGCCCATGTCCTGGAGGGCTGCTGCGTACAGCTTGCCCCACAGAAGGTCCACGTCCGTGTTGCCGCCAACGTCCACGCGGAGGTCGAGGCAGCCCTTGATGGGGGAAAGCGTGCGCGGTGTCTGCAACGAAAAGAAGGTGGTGCGTTTGAGCGACTCGACCTCAGGGAGAAACGGCACCCACACATACCGCATGGAGTGGGGCTTGGGCACCTCTTCGTTGATGACAATGTTGCCGTGGAGCCGGAACTCTGGCGTGGTGGCCGGTGAGTCGGGGAACCCAATCCGGGCAAGCGGGAGCGGGTAATCCTTGAGTCGGGCACGGATACCGCTGGCCCGGAGATCGATGTGGAACGGAATGAGGGTGGAATACTCCATGTCGAGGGGCTGGCCCAGGTGCTTGTGGAGAAACTCCGCGAGGTTGTGGAACGTGGGCGGGCCCAACCCAAGGTCCACCTGGGTGAAGCGCACCTGGAAAAGAAACCTCAGCGTCAGGGGACTCTGCACCCGGATCCGCGAGAGAGTTTCTGCCAGGATCCGGTCAAACCCGCCGTGGAGGTACATCATCTTGAGGTGCCACAGCTGTTTGACGCGGCGCAGCTGCTGCACGCCCTTGATCCACTCGGTCGCAAGGTTGCGGAGAAGCGCGTCGTACGCTGCGGCGATCTTGGCCTCCACCGACTTGGAGTAGCTGGCAAACGACGGGTCGTCCTTGAGCTTGTTGTACAGCGGCGTGGAAAAGACCGAGGCCGCAGCAGTGGTGTTGGCCGTGGCTGCCGTGAAGGTGGTTGAGCCGACTGCCGAGTCTGTGGCCGATTCGGCCGTGTCTCCCAGCAACGCGCTTGGCCCGGGGCTCTGCGGGCGTGTGGGCGTGGAGGCGGCGCGCAGAGAAAACGTGTTCGAGCGGTTGCCGTCGTGGTGGAGGGGCCACGGCGGATGGAGCTTTTTGGCCAAGCCCCTGCTCTTGCGTTCGGGCTGGCTCTCAGCCTTCTGGCGCCGGAGCCACTCCTGGACTGCCTCCTCGCGGAGCAACAGTGCCTCGTGCTCAAACGCGCGGAGCTTCATGTCACGCACCATCTTGTCGATGTGGCCCAACTGGAACAACATCCCGAGCTCGCTCTCAAACGCGTTGTCCACAATCAACAACGACAACGACTTGATGCCGATGTTGATCGGCGGCACGTGCTTCGCCGGCTCTGCCACCGGCATGATGACCCGCGGGTACTTGTTGCCGTGACGCACCTCGCGGAAGTTGAACACCATCTGCCGCGTCAGCTTGAAGAGCGTCACGGCGCCGTCGATGAACTTGTACACGAGGTAGTCGTGGGGGATGACGATCCGAGCAGTGGTGACGTTCACACGCAAGGTTTCGTCGAGACCAATGGTTCGGAGCACAATGAACGGATGCCACACATCGTCGGGGAGGCGGGGGTTGTACTTGTTGATGTAGACGCGCGCAGCCGCAAGGGACACGGAGGGTTTGGTCGCAGTGGACACGCCAACCGCAAGCGTGTCGAGCTCCAAGATGGCCTCCTGCTGCAGTCCGGGAAGGGTGATGTAGAGGAGAGCCAACGGAAGCGAAAAGGACACCAGCGGAAGATTGGTGTGGGGAGCAGACGCCTTCTTGGGTTTGGCAGGCTTGGCCTCCGTGCCAACAATCTGCAACATCACCAAAGCCCCGAGAAACACCTCCTCGATGGTGATGTGGGCCTCCACAGATGGAATTGCCACCAGAACCTCGGCCAGCGCGCCAAGTGAAACCTCAATCGACGGAACAGCCAACACAGGCTTCTCGGTGCGCACTGAGGTGATCACAAGATCGTTGACAGAGAGGCTCGCGGTAAGACCGTACTGGTTGGTAGCACCAGTGCTGGCCTTGGCCGAGGCGTGAGCCACGTTGAGCACAAACCCACGCGGTTGCTTCAACTTCTCGGCCACCTCCCCGTGGAGACCCAACTCCTCTGGCGTTACTCCCACCTCAGCCATCAACGCCGGGACGTCGGCTCCGAGGTGCACCTCTGTCGACACAAGCGTGAGCGTGGTCGAGGTGACGCTGACGCGTGTGGTGTCAGCCCCTGGGGCGTATTCCGCCGTCACCGCCAACTCGACCTCCACCGGTTCACAGAGCAACTGGTGTTTCCGCAACCGCGTGTTTCCGACCGTCAACACCAGCACGAGCAACTGGGGTGTACCCACGCGCAACCGCGTGTGGAGTCGCAAGTTGTGGACGTGCACCCGTGGCGGGCCCCTGGAGGCAGCCACAACGAAATTGCGCACCTCCACCGCCACGGCCCAGTTCACCACCTGGGCATAGGTGTACACCCAGGTGGGGAGAGTGAAGCCAATGTCGATGGGAAACGGCAGTCGCGAGGAGGAGCCCCCGGAATCCGCCTGAGTGCCGTGCTCCTGGACCACCAAGTCGTGGATCACAAGCAGCCAGCGGCTGATACTGAACTCCACCTTGCTGGTGCTCCACTTTCGGTTGTGCAAGCCATACACCTTGAGAAACCCCACGCGGTGGACCTGCACCGGCAAAAACTGGCTCACAAACCACGGCGCAAAGTAGATGGCCGCAAGCGTGACGACAAACGCCGTCCAGAAGGCCATGGGGAAGAGTGTGTGTTTGTGGCTGGCGTTATCAAATCCGGAGAAGCCGGAATATGCACGCCTGCCGGAGGTACATGACGCACGACGCACGTGCTTTACGAGTCCGAGGCTTGCCGGCTACTCCTCCTCCTCCATCTCCACCTTGCGCTTGCCCTTGCCGGCACTGAGGGCCCTGCCAAACTCGGCCACGGCCTGCTGCTGTCCCACCTTGGCCGTCATCCGCTCGATCTCCTCCTCGGCGTTCGACGCATCGGCAGCGGCGTACTCCATCACGAGACGGCGCCCGAGAAGGTGCACCCCCAGCAACGCGTCCATGGCGCTCTCTGCCTCCTTGGCAAGTAGAAACTCCACAAAGGCAAACCCGCGCGCCAGCTTGTCAAACTTCTTGGGCACGCGCACCGACTTGAGCTGGCCAAACGAACCAAACAACTGCTGCACGTCCTTGCGGGTGGCCTCGAACGGGAGGTTGCGGATGAGGATCTTGGACGACTTGGTGGTGGCCTGCTGCGGTTGTTTCGGTGCCGAGCTCAGCCGCGAGGACAACTTCACCTGGAGCGTGTGGCCGTCCAAGGCCCGGCCGTCCATGGCGGCCGCGGCAGCAACCGCCGTCTCGTGGCTGCGGAACTCCACAAACCCAAACCCCATGCTGAGCAGCACCCCCGGCTTCTTGGGGTCGGTTTTGGTGCGCACGGTCGCCAGAGCAAAGCCATCCAAGGGCCGGAACGCGTCCTGGAGCGCCTGGGTGGTGGTGGAAAAGTTGAGGTTCTTGACAAAGAGCAGCACCGTGGGGCCGTCGAGCACCGGAGCCGCCTCCACCTCGAGCACGTCCGCAGCCGAGGTGGGTGCAGCCGTGGCCGCGGCCACCTTTTCGCTCACTGCCACACCGCTGGCAGCCTCTGTGAACAAGCCCTGGGGGCCCTTTTCGAGGTACAAGATGCCCTTCTTGAAGCGCCGGAACGCCAACTTGGCGAACGCCGCGCGGCCTGCAGGAGCGTCGCGGAACTCGACAATGGCAATGGTGCCGGCAGGCGGCATCAACACCCGCGTCAAGTCGCCGTGCGGAGCAAACAACTCGCCAAGCTCTTCCACCGTGGTGCCGTACGGAAAGTTCTTCACCAACACCACGCGGTCGTCGCGCTCGGCACGGCCAAACTGCGTGAGATCCACACCCTTGGACTCAAAGTACAGCCGCACGTCGCCAATCACGTGTGCCTCCGCCAACGCCTGCTTCACTGCCAGCGACAGGCTCTCGGGGTCCACCAAGTCGCGCTTCAGCACGCCCATCTTGGCAGCCACCAGTTCGAGCACTGCGTCCTGGTTCATGTAGAGCGCGTTCCAGCTGAACTGCTGCTTGGCCGCCGCCTCTTTGCGCTGCAACTCCCGCTGTTTCTTGAGGGGGAGGTTGGCAAGGGCAAACTCGTCAAGCCGGTGCAGCTTCTTGGGCTTGCCGGGAAGAATGTGAAGAAGACGGCCCTGGAAGATCTGCTTGTCGAGGGCCTGGTATGCGCTCACGGCTGCCGAGGGATCCGCAAACTGGATGTAGCAGAACCCCTTCAGCTTGCCGGTGCGGGTGTCCACAGCCACGTGCACCTCCTCGAGTGTGCCGTACGGCGCAAAGAGCTCGCGGAAGTCGTCCTCGCTGGACGAGTAGTGGATGTTTCGGAGAAAGAGCCGGCCAGAGGCAAGGATCTCCGTGACCGGCGACACCTCGGCCGCGGCCGGTGCCGTTTCGGCCGCAGGCTGCAGCGTCTCGGGTGCCGCCGGTTTCTGCTTCTCCTCCTCGCCCTGGTCATTCATGCGGGTGCGCCGCTGCTGCAACCACTCCATGTCCGACACGGCCTGGTCCTTGGCCAACCCGTCTGCAGGGATGTCGTTGAGCGAGATCATCTCCTCGTCGTCGCTCTCGTCCTTGTGCACGCTCTGGTACTCCTCATCCGAGTCTGCCTCGAGGGCCGGCTCCGGTGTGTCTTCCGGCACCTCTGGTGCTGCCCCCTTCCCCTCCCCCACCACCTCGTCATTGGCCCACAGCTTCACCTGCACACTGGGCTTCATCACCTCCACGTACTCCCGCAAGGCCGGGTTGCTGGAAATCTGGTCGTCCAACGACTCCACCTCGCGGCGCTTCGGTCGGCTGCCACGCTCCTCGCGCTCCTCGCGCTCGCGCTCGCGCTTCTTGGCCATCCACCGCTGGTCCCGCGCACTCACCGGCACCAGCGGGTCGGAAAACGTCTTGGCAAGCAGCACCTCGAGCCGCGCCGTGTCGAGAAACGACTTGTCAAAGTAGCGCGCCGCCGTCTCGGCCTCCAGGTTGGTCTTGAACCCCACAAAGGCAAACCGCCGCAGCTCGCCGTGGCGGTTCCGCATGAGCTTCACATCGGTCACGGTGCCCTTTGCCGCAAAGTGCTTCGCAAGGTCCGCCTCCGTGGAGTACTTGGGCAAGCCCTTCACAATGATGCGGGACATCTGGAGGAGAAAAAAAATTATGCACCCGCCTGCGGGTGTATGCACGCGCATGCACTGCCCGCAGCGACCCTGGAAAGCGTGTGGGCGGCTGGCGGCGGCTGCCCATGGAACTCCTTGGTCATCTTGTTGGCGGAGCGGCTCCTGTCCTCTCGGTGGCGTCGTTGCAGCTTGCCACGGTTCTCTATCTCTTTGTGTGTTACGTGCTTGCTGCTTGGGTCGGCATCCACGCAGCGCTTGCGCTTCCGGTGTTGGAGTCGGTGCTGGTGCTTGTGTGGAGGGCTGCGCGGGTGTGGTTCTGGGACCAATGTCTTGCCGTCATGGAGCGCAGTGGGGTGGAGGTGGTGGTGTCGGGCGACCCCTTGACCACCGGCAATGCGTTGCTTCTTGCCAACCACGTGCTGGTGGCGGACCACTTGGTGGTGCACCTTCTCGCAAAGCAAACCATTGCCGCTCCGCCGGCTGTGCTGCGGCTGCTGGGCTGGTGGCACTACACCGAGCCGCTCGAGGCAGAGGGAGCCACTGCAGGCCGCCCTGACGTCTTCTTTTTTAGCTGGCTCTCGCTCTGGTCCTTCCCCAGTGTCCGGGCTTTCCACCACATGCTCCATCTGGACGAAAACTGGAGCCTCGAGCCTGGTTTGGTCCAGGAGGTGTTTGGTGGGATCGGCACCTCCGACACGCCAGACTGGGTGGTGTGCTTTCCCGAAACCAACGTGTGGAGCACCGCCGCGTGCCATCGCCAAAACACCCAGGCACGGGTGTACTGCCAGCCGCCCTTGTCCCAGGTGTTGTATCCGCGGTGCGCCATGGTGCAGAACGCGGTTGAAGGCTTGAGATCCAAGGTGAGCAAGGTGTACGATCTCACCATACGGTACGAGCAAGCGACCATGGAAGGCGCAACCCCAGCAACCTCCCCCACAACGCCCTCGCTTGTAGAGGTGCTCACTTCTCCTGTCACGGTGTATGTGCACGTGGAGGCGGTGCCTATGCGGTCGGTGCCAGCGCGTCCTCGCAAGCTCCACCGGTGGTTGGAAAAGCGGTGGTTTGCCAAAGAACGCGCCTTGGGCGGGTCTCTTGCCTAGTCTCTTATCTAGCCAGCCTACACCTCCACCTTGGCGATCCCATCGGCCAACTGGTTCACGTCGGCATCCTCCTCCACCTTTCCTCTCCACTCCTGCTCCAACTGGTCGATCTCGCCTTCGCGCTCCTCCTCCTCCTCCTCATCTCCACTGTCCTCCTCCTCATCACTGTCCACCTCCTCCAAGTCGTCCAAGTCGTCCAACTTGGCACCGTGCGCCTCCAACTTCTCCACCAACTTCTCCACCAACGCACCGTCCTCCTCAAACCGGTTGCCGTTGAGCTCCACGCTCTGCAACCCCGGCAACTGGTGCACCGTGTCGATAAACACCTGCAACGCCTCCTCCTCCATCTCGTTGTACTGGAGCTTCACCACCGCCAACTCGGCCAGCGCGTTCTTCAACGCCTCCACCACTGCCTGCAGCCCCTTGGGTCCCATCAAGCAGTCGTTGAGGTTGATCTCCACCAACTGCACCCACTTGGGAAGCGCCCCCGCAAGTTCCACCGAAGCACTCCGCGTGAGGGTGTTGTCCTGGAGATCCACCACCGTCAACTTGGGCAACCGCACAAGAGCACTGCGCACAAGCGTGGCAATGCCCTGGGGCCGGATGCCGTTCTGGTACAAGCGAATCGTGTGGAGATCCTTGTGGTTGCGCAAACCAATCGAGAGGTGCTCCATCAGCCCGTTCTCGAGGCGGTTGCGGCCGCACATGAACGTCTTGAGCGACGGCTGGCCCGCCGCCTGCTTGGCCACCGCAAGGTCAAACAAGGCCCGCCCGATGCGAGCCCCGGCAAACGGCCCCATGCCGTTGTTGTTCAAAATAAGGTGCTCGAGCGTGACCGCCTTGGCGAGGTAGGCCTCGATGGGGTCGATGGCCTGGAGCCCGAACGCATTGTCGGAAAGATCCAAGCGCGTGAGCTTGTCACACGCAAGCAAGGCCGGAAAGAGGTGGTCCAACGCAGCGGGAATCTCCGTGTTGAGCCGCCCGGTAAACACGTCGGCAAGGTTCACGGTGGTGAGCTCCAGGCCGTGGCTCTTGATGGCGGCCGCAAGCGCGCCGGCAGCGTCGATGCCGATGGTGTTGCCCGAGAGGTCGATGGCCGTGGGCGTCGGCGTAGCAAGGAACGCCTCCACGTGCGGCTGGATGTCCTCCGCGGTGGTGAGCTTGAGCTGGCGATTAGCGATCGAGAACATAAAAGATGAGAAATGAAGCGTACATCAAAAGCTACTTCTTCTTGGGTCCGCCCAAGGGGCTGCCAATGTCCTTGCCTCTCAACTTGACGCCCAAGGCGCGCTCCATCTTGGCCAACAACTGCTGGTTGGGCACGGCTCTGCCGGCCTCGTAGTCGTTCACCACGTTGGGCTTCTCGTTGATCTTGGTGGCAAGGTCCTTCTGCGTGAGACCCTTGGCCTGGCGGCCCTGGGCAATCGCCTTGCCCACCAGCACGTCCACCTTCTTGGGCGGCGCCACCTCGTTCTCGCGGTCGATCTTCGTGAGCCGCTGGCCCTCCGGGTTCGACGACGTGTTCAGCGAGCCGTACTTGCGCTCCGTAGCCACCACGGCGCCGTCACGGCGCGCAGCATTGATCTGGCCGGCCGTGCGGGCCACCTGCTCGCGCGGACCGCCGCCGCCGTGGCGGACCCGCAGCCCAATGATCTGCTGGGAGTCCCAGTCGGTGTTCAGTCCCTGGAAGTGCGACATGATGAAGTGGTGGTGTGGTGGCGGTGGCGATCGTGACTGTGGAATCTGGTCGAAGAAAGAAAGTGCCGGATCGGGTGCGGTCTGCGCATTGCCTCTTTGGGGCGTGTGTGGGCTGCCCTCGCCCGCTGCCCTCGCCCGCTGCCCTCGCCCGCTGCCCTCGCCCGCCCCCTCGCCCACTACCCTCCGCGCACCCGCTGTTCCATGTCGATCGTCATTCCGGTGTAGACCCCGAGACCGGCAACGTCCCCCTGCCCCATCACCCCGGTCGCGCCCAAAAGCCGCTGCATGGTCGCAGGCACCTGGCTGATGCTCTCCACCTGCCCCTTCACGGCCGCCACGTTCTCGGCCCCGCCCACCTCCATCTGCACCACCTCGCCGCGCAACGTCCGCACAAACACGTCGTAGCTTGCCTGCACCCGCTGCATCTGGATCACGCTCCCCGGACGGATGCGGTACGACAGGAGACGCTTGCCCGACTCCAAGACCCGGCCCACCAGCGTCAACCCTATCGACGTGCGGGGCACCCCGGTGATCTTTTCCAACTTGCCCTTCAAGCGGAACAACGCCAGTCCCTCCAGCACGCTCACCTTCACCACGCCGCTCTCGCTGATCACCGGCACCGACACCTTTGGTTTTTTGCCCAGGCTTCCCAGCGCCGTGGTGCCGCCCAGTGCCGCTGTGTTGGCCCGCCCCACCGGCTTGGCCACCTCCTGGTACACCATGGTGTTGATTTTCTGGCCCCGTCGTAGGTCCACGCTGGAGTTCTTTCGCATGCCCAACAGCGAGATGGACATGGCCTCGTCCACCACCTTGTACTTGCGCGACATGCAGCAGTTGGTGATCGGCTCGCCCGTGAGCTCCTCGGCAAGAAACCTGATCGTGGCGGCAGGCAACAGCGGGTCCACCTCCACCTTCACCGTGCTTCCGTCAAACAACCGCACCTTGACGGGCATGGTGCCAAGCGTCCGCAACACCAAGTGCACCACGCTGCCCTCGACAATCCCATAGCTCTCCAAGGAGTTGCTCCCCTCCGGCTGGGTCAGGAGATACACCAACTGCTGCAAGGGCGGCGGAAATCCGGTTTTGAGCTGAATCAACAGCTTGAGCTCGTCCGCGCTGTTGCTGGGATCCACCTGGTACGCCACCCGGCGGCCCAAGAGCGTTTTCACCGAAATGCCAATCATCTGGCGCACCTCGCGGAGATCCACCACCAGGCCCTGGGTGATGCCCACGGCGTAGAGCAAGTCCGCGTCGGTCACCTCTATCCCGTGCACCTCCAACCGCTGCCGCCGCACCTGGATGCCCTCGAAGGTGTATATGTCCTGCTTCAACTGGGCCACCGTGTAGTACGGGCTCACGCGGAACGGCAGCACGGCCCCGCCAAAGATGTTCACGGTGATGCCGATCTTGTCGTTGGCAAGGTGCACAATCACGTCGCTGTCGATGCCGTACGACCGGAGAGAGCGCTCGTTCTCGAGCGACTGGCCCTCGTAGCAGAAGATCTGGTCCCGGGTCAGCACCTGCAACCGGCTCTCGGTAAGCAGCCGGATGTCACGCACCATGTTGCTGGGCGAGATGTTCTCCAACATCACGCTCTGTCGGTCCATGGTCACCACCTCCACAGTCATCAGCAGTTGCTGCCGCCGAAACACGCACACCCGGGCACCGCGGCCAATGCCGTACTCGCACAACGTGCGGTTGTCCTCCAACTCCTTCCCGCCGTACAAGAACCGCATCTCGGGGTGGGGGATGCCCAAGCGGCTCTCGGCCATGGCCTTCACCACCATCACGTACTCGCCCGGCGGGGTCTCCACCACACAGCTGGCTCCATCGGGACTGTACAATTGGATCTGGATGTCGGGCCGCACCTCCATGCAAAGCAAAGGATCGGTGCTGTCGGTCCACCGGGCAACTGGTTCCAGATCGGGCACGTCCTCCACCACTGTCAGCAACCGCTGTTCCGACACGGGTATTCCAACGTGTGTCCACACAGCCTGGGCTAGATCGTCGACCGTAAATAGCTGGTCCACGGGGACTGTGAACGGGGGGGCGTACTGGGTCCGCACGGTAAGCAGCATGGAGTGGCGGATACGGGTCGTGATGTAGCGGAGATTATGCACGTGGTGCAGTGCATGACGTCAGCAGTCGGGGCGTAGCGCGGCTGCATCTATACGCAGCCATCCGCCACTCCTTTTCCCATGAGCGACAACAAGGAGGAACATAACAACCAGCAGGTGCCCCAGGGGGGGTACCAGCAGCCGCCCCAGGGTTATCAGCAGTACCCGCCCCAGGGCTATCCTCCCCAGGGTTATCAGCAGTATCCGCCCCAGGGCTATCCTCCTCAAGGTTACCAGCAGTATCCGCCCCAGGGCTATCCGCAGCAGGGATACCAGCAGTATCCTCCTCAGGGCTATCCTCCTCAGGGCCACCAGCAGTACCCTCCGCAGGGCTATCCTCCTCAGGGCTACCAGCAGCAGCCGTCGGCCGAGCAGGAAAAGGCAGGGCTTGCTGCCGCGGCTCAGGACACGCGTCTGACTCTGCCTGTGCCCCCTGGCTATGGCAACCCTCCTGCGGCCAGTTCCCAGGCTGCTCATCCCACGGCTGACCAGGAAAAGGCTCAATTGGCCCAGCAGTACCAACAACAAGCGTACCCTCCTCAAGGCTACCAGCAGTACCCTCCTCAGGGCTACCAGCAGTACCCGTCCCAGGGCTACCAGCAGTACCCGCCCCAGGGCTACCAGCAGTATCCCCCTCAGGGCTACCAGCAGCAGGGAGAGCAGCACCCTCCGGATCTCCCGATGCCGGAAGGTCCGCCTGGGTACGCAGGTGGAGCTGCCGCCTCCCACCCGACAGCCGAGCAGGAGAAGCAGCAATTGGCCAACGCCCAGCAGGCACCGCCCCAGCAGTACGCTCCGCCACCCCAGCAGTACGCTCCGCCGCCGGAGTCGCGCGACTTTCTGATCTTTCTCCCGGCAGTGATCAAGCTGATCAACCGCGTGCAGAACCGCGAGTACTGGAAGGAGTACCGCAAGAGCGGCAAGAAGAAGTCGCTGACCAAGAAGCTCTTTGGGCTGAAGAACAAGTACTCGGACAACGACTTCCGGAACTGCGACAGCGAGTTGTTTGTTCCGCACAACACCACGCCGTTTTTCAAGCTGCGGAACGAGCTTCTCGAGGTGCTCAAGGCCGCAGACGTGTTCCGGCGGCTCGATGCGCTCCGGGCCAAGCTCCAGGTGCCGCCGCTGTTGCTGCTCGACGACCTTGTGCAGGTGTGCTTCTTTGACGTGGTGATCTACATCGACAACTCGGGGTCGATGCTGGAGGCCAAGCGCCAGGAGGAGTTCATGAAGCTCATGGAGACGTTTGTGGACGTGTTGGGCGTGCACCCGCCGCTGGTGCTGATTCGCTTCATGAACCACCACGACCGGATCGAGCGGGCGTTGGCGGCCGAGGGGCTTCTGGTGAACAGCATCTCCAGTCCCGAGCAGGTGATCCGGGTTGTGCGGCTGCCGGTGGTGCAGTTTTCCGGCGTCACGCCGTTGGCCACGTCCTTGGAGGAGTTGGTGCTCAAGCCGTTTGTGTACCTGAAGGCGCGGGCCCGCGCGCTCAAGCGGCCGGTGTTTGTGTTCATCATCACCGACGGAGCGCCGTACGGCGAGCGGCCGGAGTACGAGAAGAACGGGATTGCCAAGTTGGTGGAGAACACCCGCGAGATTCTCAAGAAGACCAACTACTCGCCGTCGCTGGTGGTGTACCAGTTTGGCCAGGTGGGCAACGACCGCGAGGCGGCGGCCTACCTTGACGACTTGGACGACGACAAGCACATTGGCGATGTCATCGACGTGACCAACGTGTACGCCAAGGAGAAGCTCCAGTTGAACAGCGATGCCGCGAGCTACTTTGCCTACGTCAAGAAGTTGATGTTGGGTGCGATCGACGAGGCGTACGACCGGTCGGACGAGTAGGAGCCGGGCCGCGCCGGCGGCCGCGCGACTGCCGTGGCCATTGCGTGCTGCAAGTGTAGGTGCGATGAGCACGAAACCAACCTGTAACATGTTTCGTTTGCTTGGAGTGGGATTGACGAGACCGCCGCTTGCCCGCGCGTCTCCCCGCTCGTGGGTGCTGCTTGCAAAGACACCGGTGTGCTCGCGGTTCTACACCCCGCGCGCAGCTCCGCCGCGGTGTTCGCGGCTCTACGCCACCTTCCGTGACCTCCGGCCGTCGCTCCAGCGGCTGCCCCGCGGCTCGCCCTTCTCCAAGCTCCTTCCGCTTGCCGCCTTCTCGCTTGCCTTTTGTGGCACGGTCCACTTCTTCACGCCCTACATCGTGGCTCCCCTCTCGCTGGTGCTCACGCCCCAGACGGCCGTGTACGGTCTTGTGGCAGCCAACGTGGCGGTGTTTCTTGCGTGGCGCCAACCCCGGTTCTACGCCACGCTCAACCGCTACTTTCTTCTCCAGAAGGACAGTGTCCGCTCGCCGTGGACGCTTCTCGGGTCTGCCTTTTCCCACCAGGACTTTTGGCATCTTGCCATGAACATGCTTGCGCTCGTGCTGTTTGGACCCACGGTGGCGCAGTGGGTGGGCACGCTGCAGTTTCTCCTGTTGTACCTCAACCTGTGTGTGTTGTCGTCGCTTCTCGGGGTGGCGCTTCCGATGTTGGTGCGCGCGCCGCTCCATGTGGCGTCGCTTGGAGCCAGCGGGGCGCTCTTCAGCGTCATGGGGGTGTTTGCCTTCTTGTTCCCCAACGCCGGGATCAGCTTGTTCTTCTTCCCCATTCCCGGCGGCGCGTGGGTGGCCTTTTTGGGACTGATTGGTGTCAATGCTGCCGGCTTTGTGCTTCGGTGGGGAGTCATGGACTACGCCGCCCACTTGGGCGGCAGTGCCGTGGGGTTGGTGTATGGCTGGTGGATTCGCCGGGAGATTCTCCGCAAGCGCCAGGCCCGCCGCGTGAGCCGCGGGTGGTAGCCAGATATATATATACACACCTACTCGCCGAGTTTTGCTCCCCGCACAACAAACACGCCGTTGGTGGTGTTGGGGCGGTACTCCCCGGACTCGTCTCCACACGGAACCGCGGCGTGGATCTCTTGCTGCAAGTCTGCCAACGTCTTGGCCACCCCCTCCACGCGGCCAACCAGGGCCGAGTCGCCCCGGACCGCATCCAACCACCGGGCCTGTTTGGCCAAGTCCCGCCGCAACCGCTCGCCGTTCTCGCCTGCGCGCGGCTCCAACCCAGCCAACCCACACAACCGCACGTACTCCGTCTCCTCCATCTCGCCGCCCTCCACATCCTCCACCCGCCACTGCGGCACCCGCAACAACTGTTCCACCCCGGCCGCCAGCTCCACGGCCGCCCCGACCCGCTGGTGGAGCGTGCGTGTGAGAAGAAGCCTATGCATGGTGACGCACCTCGCTGCACCACCCGCATCGACTGAAAAAAAAAATATCTCTCGCACCCACTCCCTCTCCACACCATGCGGATCAAGAAGAAGCACACCAAGGGCAACGCCCGGAACTTCATCACGCGGACGCAGGCGGTGAAGCGGCTCCAGGTGTCGCTTGCAGACTTCCGGCGGTTGTGTATCTTCAAGGGAATCTACCCCCGCGAGCCGCGCAACAAGCGCAAGGCCAACAAGGGCCTGACGGCGCCCGTGACCTTCTACTATGCCAAGGACATCCAGTACCTCATGCACGAGCCGGTGCTTGAGCGGTTCAGAGAGCACAAGACGTTTGCCAAGAAGCTCCAGCGGGCGCTTGGCCGGGGCGAGCTCGGGGACGCCCAGCGCTTGGACCTGCTGCGGCCGCGCTACACCTTGGACCACGTGGTGCGGGAACGGTACCCGCTGTTTGTGGACGCGCTCCGTGACTTGGACGACCCGTTGAGCATGCTCTTTTTGTTTGCCAACATGCCGGCCACCGACCGGGTGCTGCACCGGGTGACCAAGGAGGCGGCGCGCTTGACCACGCAGTGGATGGCGTACGTGGCCCACCTGCACCTGTTGCGCAAGGTGTTTGTGCTGATCAAGGGCGTGTACTACCAGGCCTCGGTGCACGGCCAGGACATCACCTGGTTGGTGCCGTTCAAGTTCCCCCAGAACATCCCCACCGATGTGGACTTCCGCATCATGTTGACCTTTTTGGAGTTCTACGCCACCTTGTTGCACTTTGTGCTCTTCCGCTTGTACTCGGAGCAGGGGTTGGAGTACCCTCCCAAGGAGGACACCAAGACGACCAAGGTGATTGGCGGGTTGAGCGGGTTGTTGCTCAGCAAGGAGGTGCGCGAGGAAACGGCGGCGGTGGAGTTGGATGCCGAGGAGGTGAGAAAGGCCGAGGAGGCTGACAACGCCGAGAGCGAGGAGGAGGAGGATGCCAAGGTGACGGAGCTGTTGGACACCTTCAGCGCCAGTGGCGAGGCCGACGAGTTGGAGCAGCCGCTGGAGGAAACCTCGCCAGTGGCGTCGCTTTTTTCCAAGTTTGTCTTCTTTGTGGGTCGCGAGGTGCCTCTTGAGACGCTTGAGTTTCTTGTGTTGGCCTGTGGCGGCAAGGTGGTGCCGGAGCAGGCGCTTGATGGTCTCAAGGAGGTGGATCTCTCGCTGGTGACACACCACATTTGCGACCGTCCGGTGGTGGCCAACAAGGTGCTTGGCCGCACCTATGTGCAGCCGCAGTGGGTGTTTGACTCCATCAACGCGGAGGAGTTGGTGAGTGTGGGGCAGTACGCTCCTGGCGAGACTCTTCCTCCTCACCTCTCTCCGTGGGGCGATGCCCACGGCTACGACCCCAAGGCGGAGGTTGTGGAGGAGGACGAGGAGGAGGAGGAGGAAGAGGAGGCGGTGGAGGAGGAGGGTGCGGAGGAGGAGCTTTCGGAGGAGGAGATTGCCCAGCGCGAGCTTGAGCTCGAATCCAAGGGCGTCAAGTACTCGGAGGCGGCCGTGCCCAAGGCCAAGAAGCGGGCCGCCGACACGGAGGCGGAGGAGAAGGACCTCAAGATGATCATGATGACCAACAAGCAGCGCAAGTTGTACAAGAAGATGCAGTACGGCATTGCCGCCAAGGAGGACAAGGTGAACAAGTTGAAGCAGAAGAAGAAGGAGTTGGCCAAGGCGGCCAAGAAGTAGGCCCGAGGGCGTGGAGAAATACACAACACTGTGGGTGTCGCGACTCTGCAGGAGCGGGTGCGTGCAGGAGCGGGTGCGTGCAGGAGCGGGTGCGTGCAGGAGCGGGTGTGTGCAGGAGCGGGTGCGTGCAGGAACGCGTAAACGAGGCAAACGACTTGAACGAGCAGGCGCCGTACTTAACAGAGGCACTGCGCACCGCACCAGTCCGCGCTCTCCATGACTCTCAACCCCGTCACCACGCACTACGAGTTTCTGGGGGTGCCTGGGGCCGTGGCCATCTCGGTTGGGCTCCCGCTTCTCATCGTTGCCTTCCACGGTCTTGCCAACGAGAACTACCACCTTGTGGGTGTGGATCTCCAGCTCGATGCTGTGCTTGCCAGTCTCGATCCTAGAGACATTTTCCTCAATCCCACCACCTGGGCTGTGTATCTCGCGTGGTTCTTTGGGTTGGCGGCTCTTGGGGAGCTTCTTCCCGGCACCAATCTCGTGGGAATGCCGCTCCGCGACGGCACTACGCTTCCCTACAAGGTCAACGGGCCGTACATGGTGGGCACGCTTGTGGCGGTTCTTGGCGCTCGGTTCTATGCCACCGCTGGGGCCATGCCTGAGCTCGAGTGGGTGTATGCCAACATCCCCAGCATCACCGGCACGACGATTGTCTTTTCGTACCTCCTCTCCACGCTTCTCTATGTGTTTTCGTTCGTGCCGCTTCGGCAGCCCAATGGGGTCAAGACCAAGGAACGGGTGCTTGCTGTGGGGGGCAACTCGGGCTCGGTGGTGTACGATTGGTTCATTGGCCGGGAACTCAACCCGCGGATCGGGTCGTGGGATCTCAAGCTCTATTGCGAGCTCCGCCCCGGCTTGCTTCTCTGGATGGTGATCAACCTTGCGTGTCTCCATCGGCAGTGGCGCACCACCGGCACCACCGACTCGATGTGGCTTGTGGTGTTGTTCCAGCTGTTCTACGTGGTGGACGGTGTGATGAACGAAGAGGGCTTGCTCTCGATGATGGACATTGTGACCGACGGGTTTGGTTTCATGCTTGTGTTTGGAGATCTTGCGTGGGTGCCCATGGCGTATCTGCTCCAGGCACGCTACTTGGTGGTGGAGCCGATTCACTTGGGTTATGCGGCGTGTGCTGCGATTGTTGCCCTCAACTTTGCTGGCTACCACGTGTTCCACCAGCTGAATCTCGAGAAGCTGCTTTTCCGCCAGGGCAAGCTCCCGCACCTCAAGTCGATTCAAACCACCCGTGCGACGAAGCTCTTGTGTGACTCGTGGTGGGCCATGCTGCAGCACATCAACTACCTTGGAGACTGGATGATGGCCTGGGCCTGGTGTCTTCCCACAGGCACCGCCACCCCGCTCACGTACTTTTACGTGGTGTACTTTGGCACCTTGTTGGTGCACCGCCAGCAGCGCGACGACGCCAAGTGCCGGGATAAGTACGGGGCTGCGTGGAAGGAGTACACCACCAAGGTGCCGTACCGCATTGTTCCGTACGTGTACTAGGGGTATGGAGTGGCCCGGGCGGCGGCGTGTACTAGGGGTATGGAGTGGCCTGGGCGGCGGCATGACCTGGACTATGCCGTGTCGTACAACACCTGGTTGACCAAACTAATGGGCATGTCGCGGACGCCCGAGGTGGGGGTGTGGATAAACTCGGCAGCATTGTCCTGGACAATCCCCGCACGGTCCAGCAAAGTGCCCCGTGCTCCAAGACTATCGGTAGCCACCTCCACGTAGTACAAGATCAACCCGAGATACGTAAAGGCCATGGCCATGAGAATGTAGCTTGGAATGGCCACCGCCCACCAGCGCAGCGGGTAGTAGTAGATGCCACAGGCATGGAGCACTCTGGTGGGCACAAAGGTCCATAGCAACCAGCACGCAAGAAACAACCCGCTGAGAATGTGGATGGCAAAGCCCTTGTACTCGGCATGGGGCGTGGCGGTGAAGGACACAGTCACGTCACTCTCGCGCGCAAGAAGATCCAGAATCAGACCAGAAAGCGTCTGGGAACCGCGGCCCGGGAACGGAAGAAGCGCGGAAAGCGAGGTGGCCAGGAGCGAGTGCTGGAGCCGCAGAAACGGCGACACCGAGCGGGCCTGCGTGGGCATGGAGGTCACCAAGAAGCACAACACGCACCGTGCAACGGTTACCCGGACGCCCGTGACTCACGTGTTTACGTCACCGCCCGTGCATGCGCACTACCGCACACACAGTCACAAATTTTTCACCCAGAACCGCTCCTGCACGCCGATTCGTCACCGCGGCAAATTTTCACCCATTGCCCGATTAGGCAAGGGGTTTGCGCGGTATAAAACCCCCCCGCGCCCGCCCCCGCTGGCCAATTGCTCCCACCCCCCATGTTCCGGAAACTCCTCTCCACGCCGCTCCGCGCCGCGCGGTTTGCGTCCCTGGCGTACCCCGGGATGGAGGTGCTCCAGAAGGTGAGCGGCTACGCGCCGCAGCTTGTGGACGTTTCCAAGGTGTTGGTGATTGGCTCTGGCGGTTTGCTGATTGGCCAGGCCGGCGAGTTTGACTACTCGGGGCTGCAGGCCATCAAGGCCTTGAAGGAGGCCAACAAGCAGCTGATCTTGATCAACCCCAACATTGCCACCAACCAGACGCTGCACGCGCTTGCCGACGAGATCTACTTTCTCCCGGTCACGCCCGAGTACATCATCCACATCATCGAGCGCGAGAACCCGGACGGGATTCTCCTCACGTTTGGCGGCCAGACCGGCTTGAACGTGGGTGTCCAGCTCGACAAGATGGGTGTGTTTGAACGCTACGGCATCAAGGTGTTGGGCACGCCCATCAAGACGTTGGAAACCAGCGAGGACCGGGACTTGTTTGCCCAGGCCCTCAAGGAGATTGACATTCCCATTGCCGAGTCCATTGCCGTCGACACCGTCGACGATGCGCTTGCGGCTGCGGAGTCGGTTGGCTACCCCGTGATTGTTCGTTCCGCCTACTCGCTCGGAGGTCTTGGTTCTGGCTTTGCCAACAACCCGGAGGAGCTCCGCAACCTCAGTTCGCAGCTGCTTTCGTTGGCCCCGCAGATTCTCGTGGAAAAGTCTCTCAAGGGCTGGAAGGAGGTGGAGTACGAGGTGGTGCGCGACCGCGTGGGCAACTGCATCACCGTGTGCAACATGGAGAACTTTGACCCCTTGGGCATCCACACCGGCGACTCCATTGTGGTGGCGCCGCTGCAGACCTTGAGCGACGAGGAGTACCACATGTTGAGACTGGCAGCCATCAAGATCATCCGCCACCTCGGCGTGGTGGGCGAGTGCAACGTGCAGTACGCCCTCCAGGCAGACGGCTTGGACTACCGGGTGATTGAGGTGAACGCGAGATTGTCGCGGTCGTCGGCGCTTGCGTCCAAGGCCACTGGCTACCCGCTTGCCTACACGGCCGCCAAGATTGCCCTTGGCCACACGCTCCCGGAGCTCCCGAACCCGGTGACCAAGACCACGCTGGCCAACTTTGAGCCGTCGCTTGACTACGTCGTCACCAAGATCCCCCGCTGGGACCTTGCCAAGTTCCAGCACGTGAAGCGCGACATTGGTCTGTCCATGAAGTCGGTGGGCGAGGTGATGGCCATTGGCCGCACCTTTGAGGAGTCGTTCCAGAAGGCCATCCGCCAGGTGGACCCGCTGTTTGTCGGGTTCCAGGGCGGGGTGTTTGAGGACTTGGACTCTGCGCTTGCCAACCCCACCGACCGCAGATGGTTGGCGGTGGGCCAGGCCTTGTTGCACGAGAACTACACGGTCGACCGGGTGCACGAGCTTTCCAAGATCGACAAGTGGTTCTTGCACAAGTTGATGAACATTGTGGAGATGCAGCGCGAGTTGGAGGCGACTGCGTTTGCCGACCTCACCAGCGACCTGCTCCGCCGTGCCAAGCAGCTCGGCTTTTCCGACAAGCAGATTGCCGCGTGCACCCAGCTGGACGAGATGAGCGTGCGCAGCTTGCGCAAGTCCCACGGCATTGTGCCCGTGGTGAAGAAGATCGACACGCTTGCAGCCGAGTTCCCGGCCGACACCAACTACCTCTACACCACCTACAACGGCACGTCTCTGGACGTCACCTTTGACGACCCGGGCACGATGGTGCTTGGTTCCGGTGTGTACCGGATCGGGTCCTCGGTGGAGTTTGACTGGTGCGCGGTGCTGACGGCCCGTGCTCTCCGCAACAACGGCTCCAAGACCATCATGATCAACTACAACCCGGAAACCGTGTCGACCGACTTTGACGAGGTGGACCGCTTGTACTTTGAGGAGCTCTCGTTCGAGCGCGTCATGGACATCTACGAGTTGGAGCACGCGCAGGGTGTGGTGGTGTCGGTGGGTGGCCAGCTTCCCCAGAACATTGCCTTGACGTTGCAGCAGCAGGGAGCCAAGGTGCTCGGCACCAACCCGGAGGACATTGACCGTGCGGAGGACCGCCACAAGTTCTCCTCGATTCTCGACTCGATTGGCATTGACCAGCCCGCGTGGAAGGAGTTGACCAGCACCGAGGAGGCCCGCAAGTTTGCTGCCGAGGTGTCCTACCCGGTGCTTGTGCGTCCGCTGTACGTGCTTTCCGGCGCCGCCATGCTGGTGATCCGCAACGAGGAGGAGCTTGCCCAGAAGCTTGACAACGCGGCCCAGGTGTCGCGCGAGCACCCGGTGGTGATTTCCAAGTTCATTGAGGGTGCCCAGGAGTTGGACATTGACGGTGTTGCGTACAACGGCGAGGTGCTTGTGCACGCTGTGCTGGAGCACGTGGAGAACGCCGGTGTGCACTCGGGCGACGCCACGTTGGTGCTTCCGCCCCAGAACTTGGACGCCGCCGTGATGGCCCGCCTCAAGGACATTGCTGCCAAGGTGGCGTCTGCCTGGAACATCTCGGGTCCGTTCAACATGCAGATCATCAAGAACGACGTTGCAGGTGCGGAGCCCGAGTTGAAGGTGATTGAGTGCAACATCCGTGCCCTGCGTTCCTTCCCGTTCGTGTCCAAGGTGCTTGGTGTGAACTTTATCGACGTGGCGGCCAAGGCGCTCATTGGCAAGAACGTGCCTGCCCCCATCGACCTCATGGCCAAGTCCTACCCGTTTGTGGCCACCAAGGTGCCGCAGTTTTCCTTCACCCGTCTTGCCGGTGCCGACCCGTTCCTCGGAGTGGAGATGGCTTCCACCGGCGAAGTTGCGTGCTTTGGCCACGACGTGACCGAGGCGTACTGGACCTCGATCCAGCTGACCATGGGCTTCCACGTGCCGAGACCCGGGTGCGGGCTTCTCTTCGGCGGCGACCTTTCCAAGGAGAACCTTGGCTTGGTGGCCAAGACGCTCACGGGGTTCGGCTACAACTTTTACACCGCTGACGACGTGACCCGGGACTACCTCCAGAAGTATGTCTCCGAGAAGGTGGAGGTGATTGACTTCCCCACCACCGACAAGAGAGCGCTCCGGGAGATTTTCCAGGCCAAGGACATCAAGGGCGTGTTCAACCTTGCGGCGGCCCGTGCCGAGTCGCTTCTCGACAAGGACTACGTGATGCGGAGAAACGCCATTGACTTTGCCATTCCCTTGTTCAACGAGCCCAACACGGCGCAGTTGTTTGCCACGGCGTTGGCCTCCAAGGTGAACGTCAAGGTGGAGGGGGTTCCGGCCGAGGTGCAGAGATGGAGCGAGTGGATTGGCGGCAAGCCTGTGTAGAGGGATGGGTGGCACGCTTGTGTAGAGGCGAATTACGACAATCGATTGAGATATGCAGGGTCCTGCGTCGGCTAGGCCAACGCCCCCATGGCGTCCCACGGCGGAAGCACCACCGGGTCGGTCTTGCCTTCGTCAAACAACTTGGCCAAGGCCGGGGCGTCTTCGCGGCTGCCCACCACCTGGTACACGTACTCCTTGAAGTACTCGTGGGTCATGACGTAGTAGCCCTTGATGCCGCTGGTCTCGCCCCACGAGTTCTGCACTCTCCATCTCACCGGCTTGCCCTCCTCGTCGAGGTGCACGCCGGTAAACACCATGGCGTGGGTCATGAAGCTCTGGCCAAACCGGATCCGCGAGCCCTTGTCCTGGGGGAGCGGGTAGCCAATGGCTCCGTAGTCAAACAACAGCGGGTCCATGTATCCGGTGGCCGAGTCCATGAACACCGGCAGGTGGGTGCCAAAGAACACCGGTTTGTTGGCCTTGATGCGGTCGATGGCCACCTGGGCCAACTTGTCGATCAGGAGGTTGAGGTAGTGCACCAAGGGAGAGCCCACCACGTTGCCCAACCGGTCGATCTTCACCACCTTGTTGTAGGTGTTGCGCGGGTCGTTGAGGAAGGAGATGTCGTTGCCGGCCTTGAACTTGAGCACCTTGTCGGCAAAGCTCTTGGGGGTGAATTCCAACCGGTGGAACTTCTTGTCCTTGTCGGTAAACTCCCACGTGAAGGGCTCGTCGGGGTTGGGCGGCACTCCAAAGAAGATGGAGATCAACCGGTGGGTTTCCCGCTGGTAGCGCTTGAGGAGATAGGAGACCGAGCCCCCGCTGCGCACGTGTGCCCGCAACGTCTGGGCCCACTCCCGGAGCTTGGCCGTGAGCAACCAATTGAGCTTGGAGGAGGAGGTGGCGGCGAAGCGCTTGGGGAAGGCGCTCACGGGCAACCACCCGTACTTGGCCACCACGTTGGCAAAGAGGTCGAACTGGCCACCGTCGTTGATGGGGGCCAGGAGAAGGTGCTGGACAAGCTGCAGGTCGCTCTCCTCGTGGGCAGTTTCCAACACCTGCTGGAGAAAGAAGTTGGCCTTCTCGAGCTTGTCGTAGAAGAAGACGTACGGGATCGAGAGCTCGAACTCCTCGAGGTTGTACTGCGACATCACGTCGGTGCGGAGGGTGTTGGTGGCAGCGTGGAGCCAGCACGAGCCGGCCGAGCCCTGGTTGAGCACCGGGGCTCCTTCGTTCTCAACCACGTGGGAAAACACGTTGGGGTGGGCCGTGAGCACGGACCGGTCGAGGAGCGAGGTGTCTGCGGCGCCGGCGCCAATCGAGAGCGAGGCAAGACGGAAAATGGGGTCGGTGGAGTATTCCTCGGTCCATTGGGAAATGGTGGAGGGGGAGAGTTCCGGAACAGCGGTGGGGTCGAGCATTGGGCAGCGGGTGGCGCTGTCGCCAGGTGTGGGGGGTGTGGGGTTTTATACCTGATAAGCTGTGGAGCCGCACATGACGCATGATTACGCCATAACCCTAGGGGTGTCGCTGGCAAGGCTCGCGGTGGGCTGCGGTCATGGGAGTCTCAATGGGAGGCCACTGTGCGTGGATCGCTTTTCGCTGGGCTGGTTGTTTCTGGATCACTGTTTGGGGCCACGCCCGGCCAGCTCCACCCGAGCGTAGCCACAGCGGTATCACGGGCGGTGGTTTCCATGCTGATGGTGGTCACCTCCACTGCACTTGTCCACACCCCTCCGTACCCCTCCACACCCCTCCACACCCCTCCACACCC